>JARYHS010013630.1:193954850-194174939 GCA_031002005.1 Vandiemenella viatica | reverse complement strand
GGTCTCATCACAGTCAATCAACTTCTTACTCCCAAAAATCTGCTCACCTTGTTTAGTAATAGATTATCAAAATTAGTTAAAGGAGCTGTGATCTCATAGAATTCAATAGTAAAACATGCTTAAAGTCATTTTCTTGTTGTTCCCAGGTAAATAGTAGGATTAAATAGTAAAATGGTAAACACCGACTATATAAGTAGGATGGCTTATTTTCTAACAGATTTCATTCCCTCCATGTACAGAGATGCAGTAGAAGATCATGATTCAAATGAGGTGCAACACGTTAGGTTTATAAAATAGTATTAAAGAGATATCTGAGATTTAAGATGAATCAAGTACCAGGCAGAAAAAACTGCCAAAATAGTTTTTCATTCTACAACTCCAAATTTTTAAGTGACAGTGAAGCTTCATAGTTCGAAAGATCCAGAAAAATTTGAACTACATCATATAAAAATTTAGAATTGGTAAGTAAAACAGAAGAACCTTTTTTGAAAGGAAATGATGGTTTTAAAATGACTGACATGTTTTAGGTGGCCACATATGAGTGACCCATCTGGCTACAGGCCATTTAGACTCGGTCCATACTAGGAGGTCACAAATGACAGAGCCACACTGAGCCAGGCCAGTTTGTGCCTTCACTAGTCTGGCCCTGGCAGTGTAGGGGCTAATACACTGGTCTGGAATTTGAAGGGTCACTGGTTCGAGTCTGTCCTCGGGTCTGGCTGGTTTAATTTTAGTGTTGTGTTGTTCTCAAAATTGTGTCCCAAACTTACATGAAAGAAGACTGATACAATTCTTAGTACCATATGAATTGGAGTTGGCTAAACGGTTGCACAGAACAAAGGCCTTTAAAAAATAAAAATAAAATAAAAAAAAACTTTTGCTAGATGTATACTGCTTACGGAAAGTTTTAAAAGAAAACAGCAGTCATTTAAAACATTTTTTTTCACACTTGAATATATTTAACAGGGGAAAAATGAAATGTTTCTTACATGAATTCTTAAAAACAATTGCCTTATACGATGAAATTTAGTAAGAACGTATAAAATGAATAATACCGGGATATTCAGAAATATATGGAATGGTTAAAATACAGTGGTGGTAAGTGACTTTTCCTTGATTTCTAGAAATTAACATAATGAAAAAGGTACTGTAATAAATTCTGGAACATAAATGTTGTAATATTGTGATTTTAGTGATGTCACCTGGAATCAAATTTAACCACCGAGCTTAGAACTGAATAAAGTTGGTTACATTTTACTGCTGACAAAAATAACTTAAGCTAATGTTTATTAGAAAAGCGTGTAAATACATTAGTGTGTATGACTTATACCGGTCTATTTAAAAACCAAAGCTGATATAAAGTGAGATTGTGTAATGTATCTTGCATTGTTTCGTTAGAATCAATTATGTCTTTAGAAATCCTATGCGGAAGAGCGCAATAAATCAGCATGCAACCTATGTTTACACAGTGAGCACACAGGATGCATTTACAAACACAATGAATTTAAGTCTGACTTATACCACTTTGCTGATAAACAAAGCAGGTGTTTCATTCATCACTAGAATTTCCAGTTCTCCTGTTGGAAACTGAATGAAAATCTGACTTGCTTCACATTTTTTACTAACAGATTGAGAGATTGATTTATCTACATATGTTTTCAGTGTCTTTTTTTTCTTGAAAATGTGACTGACCTGCACCACTGTGACTTTAACCCTTCCAAATTGAACCTCTGTGAGATAAAAACTTCATAATCTATTTTTGAAGCCCCCGGCCAAAGCTGATATTTTTTATCTTTCAGAATTGTTATTGGCATTACACTTACTGTTAATACCGATTTAAAAAAAATAATAATAATAAAAAAATAAAAAAAAATACTCTGAGCACACAAAGGAAAGGACTAGGTTGAAAACGACAAACACATGTAATTCTATGAATTCATTAGTCATTCTAAACTAACTATAGGGTTTAATCTATAGATTAATAAAACTACTACTGGGAAAGTCTGTACATATGAGATATTCTTCAAAAAACTGAGTTCAGGTACTATTAACGCTCTATAGGAACGAAATGAGATGTATTTTTTTAAAAAAAATTGTGTCTAAAAATTATGAACAGGATTAAGCAAACATTTTTGGCCAGATTTTGACTCGGTTTTTTGCTTAATGTACAGCCCCGTGGTCTCGCGAGTAAAATGAGGCAAGTTTCATTTTGATGTGAAGTCGCAAAGCTGAGAAATGTAAGACAAAGGTGTCTACAAATTAGTACCCAACTTTTTGTTGCATGGGTTACCACACTCCAGTCGTGGTGGGTATAGCCTACCCTACACTCAGCTGGGTGGCTCGGCGTGGTGGAGTTTGGACACGAAGGAAATCCAGGAGGGTCTGCTGAGCCACTCCAGTCCGTCCGAGCTCCCCCACACACGACGAGTTTTGGATCGGCGCTGGGCTATTTGGCCTGTTATCTCGTCCGTGTGTGGGGGCCTCTAAACAGTGCAGAGTTCAATTAGTTACAGACTTGAGAGTATGTTCAAAAACAAATTAAGCTTTTTACTATACACACTGAGCGATTTAAGGTAATATTTTGGGTGAAAAGGGGAAAAGAAGATTTGAAATTTAAATGAGAGAAAATGGCGGGATGACATCATGGAACTTTATTATAGATTCTGAAGACTTGAAAGAAAACTACATTAAGGATGGTAGATAGCAGATAAAAAACATCAGTAACGCTTAGAATATTAAATTGACATGCAGTTTCAGCTCAGTAGCACCTGTACTTTTGGAAATAAATAATGTCTAAGGTTTTTAAATTAGACGCAATAGCAGTTTTCACTAAGAACTACAATTGCAATCAAGCTGTATTGTATATCAAAAGTTAGGGGAGGCTTTGTAGAAGACTTTATGGGCAGAATTAACACTTAAGCGCAAAGGCTTTTCAATTCAGGGAGAATTTTAGGTTGAGAAACTTTAGGATTTTTTTTTTTTAATATATATATATATATATGAACGGTTGCATATAGATTTTTTTTTTTTATAAGGACTTGATTTGACATTCAGACTGAGAGGTATCAAACAAAAAACTTCCATGAAAATCAGAGACAAAATAAGGATTAGGCTTGTACAGCAACTGGGGAAATTTCATCAGATAACTGGTTTTCTTTTAAAGAGATGGGAGTGGCCATATTGTAGTCAGTGTTTCAGAAGCCTTAGTCATGGTAGGTTGTGTACATCAGGAGCAGTTTTTGGCGCTATTTGTTAAGCAGGAAAGTTGGGTTGAGAAGTAATGTGATGTAGAGTGGTCCAGCATTGTTATTTTAGCTTCATCATCTAGTGGAATTGAGGCTTTGCTCTTGATGAAATGGAGGTAATTGGGAGTTTCTTGCTGCTCGTTTCATGGTTTAAATCTGCAATGACAAATTTGGAGAAGAATTCGATGCTTTAAAATTTGGTACCATATGATGTACAGTGTTTTTGAAGAATATACAGTAAGAGTCTAGAGCGAAAAGTTATTTAAGAATTTACCTTCATCTCCTGGGATATTACAGGGGACTGGCGACCAAAAGATAGTAAACCAGTAGGCTACAGTAATGTTCGTAGCTTAATTGCAAGCTGTAAGCACTATCCCCCAACTTAAGGTTCGTTTTACAATATTTTCCCTATACCAGCTCTCCAAAATCTATATACTGGGGAATCCTGGACATACCATACTCATCTCCTACAGAATGCATCTCCATCTTGGTTGGTCCATTTTCACTACCCACAGTTAGTGAGTTACTCTCCCATATAAAGGATACACAATACATCTTCCTCTATAATGCTACAGTTCCCGCAATACTTGTTCCTCAATCTTGAAACAGATCTCATCCCACTACCTACCGACTCCATCCTGTTGACCTTCAATGTTATATCTTTGTACATGAATGTTCCTCATTGTCATAGGCACAGTGCAATGGAACATTTCTTCGATCAGTGTCCTGCCAATAGCTTGCAGAGCTAATCTTTCACACAGTGACCCACAAAATAAATATGTTTCCTTCAGTGGCAAAAATGTATAATAAAATCTGTGGCTCACAGGTTCTCATTTGGCTCCTTTTTATACATTTTTTTCCTTCAGTCTGAAATAGGTATTTTTACATAAAGTCCATCAAAAAGTCTTCTCGTGGCTCAGATTCATAGATAATATGTCTAAGTTCTGGACCTTCTTATCCCAATTTCAGTTATACCTTGAAATTCACCCGATCATATTCCCACATCCAAGTCACATTTCTGGATGTGGATGTGTGTTTCTTGAAAGGCTATCTCAGCTCCTTAGTTCATATCATACTTACCAACCTGCAAAGGTTTTTTTTTTGACAGTTGCTGTCCTTATCACACTGAACACAGCCTTTAGTGAACATCTCACTGTAATGAGCATTGCTGCTGGTTAAACATTTTCTCAATAGTGTTAGAATACTGGTCCTTGCAAATATCAGAAAACTGAAGGAACAGGTTTACATTCCACACTGTCACTTACCCTCAGTTTATAGTCATGACTCCATGGTTTGCAACATTACCACACCCTCACTTACCTATCTGAAAGAATCATTTCATGTCCGAGTCACTATTGGATGTTCTTTAGCCACACAAATCATAAATTAGGCAGCCGATTTTTCTCATATCACAATTACTAAAGAACTTGTATTGATGAAGTGTGCATTTGGAGTGGTGCACAGTTCTGCAGTTAGATTTAACTGTGGATGTGCATGTAATTAATCTGATACCTATGTGCAAAAGCAAAGTTCGATGAAACGGTCACCAAACTGTTGAAATAACTCCACTGCAACAGCTTCAGTCAGGTACTATATAAAAAATTAAAAGTCATAGTTGATAGTATACATTCGCTCAAATGTTTGAATTTAAACTGTTATGAGATCACACACCATGAATGACCTAATTTAGCATTGGAACTTTTAAATCATTTATGTAAATTGTACAACCATGACTTCGCACCCACTCCAATAGAACTTTGCAAAATTAACGTTTCAGCTCATATTCCCAAAAACTGGGATAATTGCACCTATACAATTTCTAAGATTCATTCAGTCAAGATATTCTGAGTCTGAAAACTGCATATCGACCGGAAAAATTCTATGTTTAAAAGGTTACATATATAAGAAATATTACAAGTCTGACTGTGACTGTCTAATTCACGACAACAAGTTACATACAAGGTGCTTTCCTTAAACTGGTGTGATGAGGCAGAATTCAGGAGTTTTTATAGTGTCAGGACATGGTGACGCAATTCTTTATTTTCTGTTTTTACTCCAATCGCTTTGAAGCACAGTAACTTTAAGATTGTTTTACTTTAAATACTTTATGACAAAGTTGGTCTCAAACTGATTTTTTTAGCCACCATTCAGTTTTGAAAATTTATTTTAGTTATTTTACTGTATCTATTAAAGTATTTAGTTCCTCGCAAATATTTTTACCTCCAAAAATCCCTTTTAATCCCCTCTTTCAATTGACATTTGTCTCAACTCTGTAACTATTTTTATTTGGGTGAAATCTTTCATTTACTGCTATTACTTTCAAATTTTAATCCCATTTAAATCTGCTTCATGCTCTCTTAAACTAAAAAAATTAATATCTTCCTTACTGTATTATTAATTTTAATGAAACTTGTTCTGTTTCTTCAGAATTCTCTACTATATCCTTTGACACCCATCTTACTTTTTGCAAATTCCTCCTTTATGTTCTTATCTTTGGGGTGTGGTAGGTGGTGACATTCATTCTCCACGACGTTTCTATGATGCCATCTACAACTTCAGGTATCAAAATTTCTTTTTCCACCCTTTACTTCTAATTTAAACTGATAATATATTATTGTATTACTTAATTTTACTCATGTTTTCAGTTTGCTAAATGTTTTATTTACAAAATTGATTTTATTTCTCCATCTAAAAAACACTTCTAGTTTATTTATGAACTCCAATTATCATCATGTTATGCATTAATGTTCAATGTGGGGGGGGGGGGGGGGGAACACTTTTACCCAACTGTGAACTATTAAGTTCTTGACCTGTGTAGGCTTTCTGGTACCTTTAATATTAAATAGGTTGGCAGCCACTTATTCGTATTATAAACCCCAAATACGAAGGGTGATCGAAATAAGTTCACTTGACACAGTTTTGAATTACACAATACTTATATTCTTGATTAAGTTCACTTTTAAAATATCGGTACCAGAAACTTGAATAAAACATCGAACAACAGTTTCATTGAAGATTACAGGTTAAGCACATTCATAGGAGAAGACAAACTCACTAAGTCCCTGTAAGGAACAAGGCTGATACCGGGGCTGTAGTATAGCCTTAGTGCCTCAACTAACAGTTTGTGTTGACTCAATGTTCTGTAGAAAATTTATGAAATTTATGAATAATTTTGACTTGACCATGTAGCTGGATAAACTCAACTAAATGCTTAGGTCGCCACAATATTTGGTAACCACAAATAGAGAAAAGGGTTGTAAGCTATCTACTGAAACACACAAGTTCACTTCTAGAAAAATCCAAAGTTTTATTGTTCAAAGTCACAATTTAAATATGCATTTTACAGTTGACCAGGCAAATCAAACACCATTTTCCAAAGGTTGCAGGTTGTGGAGAGAAATTTTAACTGACCGACCCCTTTTTGTAAATTTAAAAGTTCATATTAAAAGTTAAAGTTGCTATATAACACGACACCAAAGTTTCAACATGGCTGATACGGTATCTTCTCCTTAACCGACTTTCCCCCTCCCGACACGACACTTGTGCAGGCTATACGAACATACTGCTCAGCTAACAAAAGAATAAAGATAGACGAAAGACAGACCGGAACAGACAACATACTGGAACAGACAAACCATAATGGCGGCGGGATCCTTTTATAGGAACCACTAGAATCAGTGACGTAAGCAACTGTATCACATCTTTTTGCTTCCGCTTAGTTAAAAGTGTATGTAATTTATTTGACGATCCAGACTATTAAAAATGTTCCAACTTTGACAGTACCTGGACTTATCTACTGGAAGTCCAACGGCAGTCTTGTGAGAAATTTAGAGTGATTAATTAATTTTTTAGCTGTTTGAAACTCCGCGTAGTGACACATTCTAATTCGGGGAAAATCCCTAAGTGTTCTGTAATTTTACGAGCGTCAACAACAATCCGCGACAATCTATTTTTCAAAAACTTAATTACCAGACAAATGCAAAAACTTTTTATGAAAACCACTATATGTACGAAATCGTCTCAATTAGGGTTATCTACTGATGTAATTTTTAAATTAATATCTCTTTTAATAAAAAAAGCGTATTACTTTCTCTTAATTAAAATCACTAATTAATCTTTACCAAATTACTTAATTTTATTACCAAAATATCGGGGACAGTGCTGACTACAGCTGGTGATAAAAGATCAGTTGTCGCTTTACTCGATTTAAAGATATTGCAAATCTTAGAATTTCTACTTTTCCGATCGCACGTTTCAAAACAGGAACAAACCTAAATATCTCTTAAAATAAACATGATAAATACTTTAAAATGATTTTTATAGCAAATTGTTATGGTGGGCAAGATTACAGGGAAATTCCTTAAAGTTGAAAACTGCTCTTCTCGAAATTTCTAAGTCCTGCCTAAGCAAAACTAGAATTTGCCAAAATTCTAAGGTGCTTACATCCCCCAACTTTAGTGAGTATCTGACTGTTATAGCATGTTGGAACTTGCCGCAACCACTACCGCTCTGAGCGGTTCACCCCGTTACCTCACGCGAAGATACGCGTTCACTTTCCAGCGACAGAATGAGAATGGTGGCAGCATGGCCTTTTATAAGCTTTGCCAGGCCTATGACTTCCCAACCTACTAAACATTTTAACTTGAAATTTATCATATTCTGTTTTAATTTAATTTAGTATCCAAAAGGGTTTCTAACGTTAACATCTCTTACGACACCGGTTTTACAATACAATTCATTTTCCATTGATCCCAATATAAGAGACTGGCTCTGTGGGATGTGGAAAGTTGTCAATTTACAGATAAACAGTTGCACCACAAAATAATGCGTACACCAGTAGATGTACGGTCATAGCATACATGGTACATTAAACAACTTCATAGCAAAATAATACATACTCCAGAAGATGTACAGTCATAGCATACATGGTACCACAAACAATTGCATAACAAAATAATACATACACTAGGAGATGAACAGTCATAGCATACATGGTAAATCAATTATGTAAACTACATTTACACAAGCTACTTGAAGTTATTTTGTAGATACCTTAGAAATAAATTCTTTGACAGAATAGGAATTGTCAATTAAAAATTCTTTCAATTTTTTCCTGAATTTATCCTTATCATCTGCTAGACATTTAATATGTGTTGGGAGCTTATTGAAGATATATATCCCTGAATATTGGACCCCTTTTTGAACAAATGACAATGATTTGTAATCCTTTTGAAGATCATTATTACTTCTAGTGCCATAATTATGTATTTTACTATTTGTTTCAAACAAAGTATAATTTGTGACTACAAATGACATTAATGTGTATATATACTCAGATCCCTAACTTCTTTAAAAGCTCTCTACATGAAGTTCTATTGCTAACCCCACACATAATTCTTATTACTCACTTTTGGGCTCTGAACACTTTGTCTCTATGGGTAGAATTGCTGCAGAATATTATTCAATATGACAATAAGGAGTGAAAATAAGCAAAATAAACTAGCTGCCTCATACAGAGATCACCTATAGCTTGTAAGGACCCTGGCCATACTAGGGGCAAAGTATATGCCTAGTATCTCAACTAAATATTTACTTGAAGTGAAAAGTTCTCTAAATCTGCATCAATAATTTTAAATGACCATGTAGCCTGCCTAGAATACTCAACTGAAATGCTTAACGGCCACCTCAAAGTTGTTTTTTTTTTAACCCAAAGCTGAGAAAGGGTTTCAGTCTACTACAAAATCACAAAAATTCACTTAAATCAAAATTTGAAGTTTATTTTCAAAGTCACATTTCAGAAAATAGCTGTTACAGTTGAGTAGGCAATCGAAAGAATGTTTCAACAAAAATTGCAGGATATGGAAAGGAAGAGAACTGAACGATACCCCCTTTTGAAAAGTTAAAAGTTCAAAGTCATTACTAGTAGCTCGTCAGGAAATTTAGCACGGTGGTCCATCAAGCCATGCGGTCACACAAAGTTCAACTATTTCCAGTTATAGCTTGACCTAACCGACACACACGCACCACACCTAGCGCAGATTACTTTCACACAACATTCCCGGAGTAAAAACCATAAGAATAAAGACAAAAGACCAAACCATAAAGACCTCCCCTTCTCCTGGGCTCTTGCCTATATACCACGATCTGCATACCACATATACATGTGGACGCTTATTCAAAACAGTAAAAAATGATTGTGATTATAGAAGGTGTTCAAACTTTAACTGCATGTAGTCTTGTCTTGAAGGTACATAAAAAGTGTTTAATGAGAATTCTCAAATGATAAGCTTCTTTATAAATGAATTTAGTTTAACCGGCGTATTGGTAAAAAGATTCCGAAAGTTAAGTAGTGATTCCCCGATTTCTATCGGAATTTATTCAATTTTTAGGCAACCCTGCTGGATTACAAATTATTGCAATAAAATTAGTACCATCGTGTTCTATAAAAATTCCTGATTCCAGTGGTGTAAATTTTATTAAGATCAGTGGTGAAATGGCAAAGTTATGAGGCTAACTAGATCTGGTTTGAAAGGTTTCAGAAGTTAACTCGGTTTCTGGTTCATAGTTATTCAAGTGTTGATTATATCGAAAAAGTGAAGCTATTTGAATTTTCTTTGAATTTAGTTATGTGTTTTAACAGTTGTTTTATTTACGTAAGTGGCTTGGTTTAATCACAATTTAATTTTGAAATTACCATGTTGTGATTGATGATGAAATAACTTTAACTTGTATATAAAATCTGTTCTACAACATGAAATGTTCTGAAATTTTAATACGTTATACCAGATTTTTAGTTCTTTCAGTGAATCTACATTTTAGTTCGAGAAATTATAAAAAAATGTTAAAACTGAAATTGTTTTCCACGAGGTGTTTAAAATTTTATTTATGCTTTTTACACGGCCCGAAACTACGGAATTTTAGTGAATTTATCTTTCTTTTGAATTATTATTATTTTTGAAATTATTTTACTGCATCAAAATGTGTCGAGAATTAGTGAAATGATCACATAGCAAAAATCCATTGTTGGATTATAATGGATTACCCTATTCCAGGTTAGTTTAAAGATTCTTTACTATTAAAGATGTTTATTTATTGCTTATATTAAGTGTTGTGGGTCTTTACTGCTTTTAAAATGGTTTATTTATTGAATTGGCTTGCTGTATCGGCTTCTGCTTGAAACGTTTCCTCATATCCTATACTGGGAAGCTTACTCCCTCCCTTATGCTTTAAGGTAAGCAAACCAGAATTTACCAAAATTCTAAGGTGCTTACATGCTGAAATTGTACGAATTGCAAATGTGGCTGCACCCAATCACTCTAGTAAGTCAGAAACATATACTTTCCAATTTAAATTATGATTAATATACAAAACTAGAAATTTCACACTCTCTACCTCTTCAATGAAATTTTATGTCTATATCTGGTGTTAATCTGTGTGATGTACTGAATTGCATATACTGAGTTTTATCAAAGTTTAAAGACAAGCCATTAGCTGTAATCCATTTATTAATAAGTTCAAAGACATAATTTGAAATATATACTGTAGATAAATCGGGAGTATTTTTAATTCTGATGTTTGTGTCTTCTGCAAATTGGACAAGTTTTGAGTTTTTATATAAAACACAAGGTAGATCATTTATATATACATATATATTAAAAACAATAGTGGCCCCAATATAGAACCCTGAGGTACTCCACATCTGATTAATTTCCACTCAGAAAACAGTGCACCACTTAAGGCAGCCTTAAAATTCTCCATTGACACTTTCTGTTTTCTATTTATAAGGTAAGAACTAAGTCATTTATCAACAATGCCATCTGTACCATAATAATTTAATTTCTGTATCAGAATTTTATGTTCTACACAGTCAAATGCCTTAGATAAGTCACAAAAAAATCCCACAGGAATTAATTTATCATTTATTCCTTCTAAAATATTGTCAGTGAATGCAAATATAACTTTTTCTGTTCAATGACCCTTTTGAAAAACAAATTGTGATTTAGTTAGAATATTATTATTTTTAAGGTGTTCATAAAACCTTTTGTACATTGCTTTCTCAAAAAGTTTGGATAAGGCTGTCAGTAATGAAATTGGTCAGTAATTCGACACGGCTGCCTTATCTCCCTTTTTATAGAGTGGTTTAACTAAAGCGTACTTAAGCCATTCTGGAAAAGTACCCTCAAGTAAAAATATATTAAACAGATATCTTAGTATATTACTTAATTCTGTGGAGCACAATTTAATTAATCTGCTGGAAATACCATAACCACTTGAGAATTTGCTCTTAAGGGACCTGATAATTTTTCTTATTTCTTCTGGAGTAGCTAATTTTACAGACATAGAGTTAAATTTTTCTTGGAAGCCTGTTCTGAAAAAATCCATACTGTGTGTGTCACTGAGCTATTAGCAGTCAATTAATCAGCAACAGATAAAAATGTTTATTCAATATATCAGCAATTGAAAAATTAGATTCTACTGAAGTTTCTTTGATAAAAATGTCATTGATTCCTAAGACTTCCACGGCCGTCTTTGATCATGATTTATAGAATTTTGGGTTATGTTGCATTGTTTATTTCATTACCTGAGCTTTCAGCTGGTATCCTACAGCCTTCGCCAGAGATACTGTTTTTGTCGCCAAGTCGTTGCCATTTCCTTTTTTACAATGTCCCATAATGTCTTAATTTTATTTGCAGAATCATGAATTTTATGTTTCTAGTATCATGGTCAAACAGAGAATCAGGAATAAAGTTCTAGACTGTAAAGCGTACCCAGGAGCAGACATAGACTCTGACCATAATTTGATAATAATGAAGCGCAGGCTGAAATTTAAGCGAATAAGGAAGCAGTATAAGCAGAACAGACTGGAAGTAAATAAACTGAAACAATCTAGCATGAGACAAAAATTTTACAGAAATGGTAGACTTGGGTCTAAGATGTAACTCTGAAAGGAGCTCAACCTTAGGACGAATGGAATGCATTAAAGACCGAAATAATGAAAGCTGGTAAAGAAACATTAGGCTTTAGGAAACAAGCTGCCCGAAAACCTTAGGTCATAGAAGAAATTTTGGAGCTGATGGATCAGAGGAGAAGGTAGAAAAATGGTCAGGATGAAGCAGGAAGAGAGCAGTACAGGCAATTTAGAAATCAAATAAATAGGAAATGCAAAATAGCAAAAGAAAAATGGAAAACAGAATTTTGGAGAAATGATGAAAAGAGGTATGAACATTAAAGCTGCCGATGGGAAACCTCTTATAAGCTCAGAAGATAGAGCTTACCAATGGAAAGAATACATTGAGAAACTGTATGTTGGGGACGACATGAACAATAGTGTAATGGAAAAGGAAGGTGATGTTGACATTGATGACTTAGGAGATCCTATTTTGAGGACAGAATTTAATAAAGCTCTGAATGACTTGACAACAAATAAGGCATTTGGAATTGATGAGATCCCTGCAGAACTTCTTAAATCCCTAGGAGAGGAAGGTATTGAAAGATTATTCAAGCTGATATCAAAAAGTTATGAAACAGGAGGAATTCCAACTGATTTTAATAAAAATATCATCTTCACACTTCCAAAGAAAGCACAAGCCAACAAATGTGAGAATTATCGCACCATTAGTCTAACATCACATGCTTCAAAATTACTGACCAGAATAATATACAGAAGAATGGAAAGGGTAGTAGAACAGATAATAGGTGAAGATCAGTTTGGGTTTATGAAAAATCATGGTACAAGGGAAGCAATTCTGTCTTTAAGATTAATACTTGAAGGGCGGATCAAGAAAAGATCAAGAAAGATACTTTTATGGCATTTGTTGATTTAGAAAAAGCTTTTGATAATGTTAGGTGGGAGAAGATGTTCAAAATTTTAAAGAAGTCAGGTCCAAATTATAGAGATAGAAGAATACTCTAAGAACTATATAAGAATCAAGTGGCTATAATAAAAGTAGAGAATCACGAGAGACAAGCATCAGTTAAAAAGGGTGTGAGACAAGGTTGTAGCCTATCCCCGTTAATATTCAACTTGTATGTAGAAGAAGCAATGAAGAAAGTCAAAGAAAAATTTCCATATGGTATAAGTTTTTAGGGAGAAAAAATCAGTATGCTAGGATTTTCTGATGACATTCATTGTCTTGTTAGCAGAGAGGGTTGAGGATATTGAGAAGTTACTGAATGGCATGAACAAAATACTGAAGGAAGATTTTGGACTGAATATAAATCAAGGCAAGACAAAAGTGATGAAATGCAGCAGAAATGATACCAATACTAGTAGATTAAATATAAAAATAGGATCGGATGCAAGAGGAGAAGTAAGTGAATTCTGTTACTTGGGAAGTAAAATTACAACTGATGGCCGAAGCAGAAATGATGTTAAAAGGAGAATAGAACTAGCAAAAAGAGCCTTCATGAAAAAGAGAAACCTTTTAGTTTCAAATATTGATCTAAGAATAAGAAAGAACTTTTTAAAACTCTTTGTGTGGGGCACAGCACTTGATGGTAGCGAAACATGGACTTCAGGAATACCGGAAATAAAAAAAATGGAAGCATTTGAAATGTGGTGCTAAAGAAGAATGCTGAAAATTAAGTGGACATACAAAGTAAGAAATGAACGAGTTTTGGAAATGATGGGTGAGAAAAGAAGTTTGTGGAAGAAGCTTACAGAAAGAAGAGACAGGCTGGTAGGTCATATTTTGAGACATGCAGGATTGGTTAATTTGTTAGTGCAGGGAATAGTCGAAGGTAAGAACTGTAGAGGAAGATAGAGATTAGAATATATGAAACAGATAATTGAGGACGTGGGCTGTAAGGGGTATGTAGAAATGAATAATTTAGCACAGGATAGGAATGGATAGAGGATTGCATCAAACCAGTCGAAAGACTGATGATAGCAAAAAAAAAAAAAAAAAAAAAAAAAGTACATACTTTTAGGTTCTTTACTAACTTTTTTCAGAATTTTTCAGTACTGTTTGTAATGTGTTTTAACATTAGCATTTTCACTGTTCCTAGAGGCAATATACAACTTCCTTTTATAAATGCATTATGTTCTAATCCCGTGTGGAGTTGCTAGTCTCCCATCGGGCGCCTCCCCCGGTGGCGGATAGGGGAATGCCCACCAGATATGGTGGGTACCGGGGAATAAAATCCCCGGGATGGACCAAAACTAGCTAAAGGAAGAAAACCTTAAAAAAAAATAACCTAGTCATCCAGGTTGGGGGTTTTGCAGTGGGCCAGCTCCCCACTCATATAAAAAATACGAAATGCTAAAAACGCAACACTATGCCTCGGAAAAATTGGATCACTGGACGACGGAACGGCGATGGAAACAGGAAAATGGCTTTTGGATGCTGGAATGTACAAGGTATTTCTACGAAAGTGAACATATTGCCCACAGAGGTTGAAGCATTGAAGATGGATGGTACTGTATTCTCTGAAACTAAGAGAAAAGGTAGAGGAGAGGAAGATCTTGGCAACTATGTACATATTTGGAGTAGAGTGCCCAAAGATGCAAGGGCTAAAGCAGAAGTTTCCATCATGATACAGAAAAAATGGAAAAAAAAAGGATCACAAATTGGGAATTTATCAGTGAACGAATTATGGCAGTTAAAATGACACTGTTTGCCAGGGAGATTGTGATTATTGGGGTGTATGCACCCACAAATGATGCAATAGACCATGAGAAAGATAAATTCTGGACTACTCTTCGAGAAACCCTAGAAAAAATCCCAGGAAGGAAAGAATTGATTTTGATGGGGGATATGAATGGAAGAGTAGAAACAAGAGAATCTCACAAGATAGCGGGAAAACACGGAGAAGCAGAATGTAATGATAATGGAGAACGATTAATTGAATTAAGTGAACAATTTGATTTAAAAATTACAAACATTTTTTAAACACAAAAATATTCACAAATATACCTGGCAACAGAATACTAGAGAACTTCGATCTATAATAGATCACATTATCGTACATAAGGCAAGTGATGTACGATTATACAGAGGAGCCCAGTGTGGATCTGATCACTATCTGGTAAAAATGAAATGTTTATGGCCATGGAAAATTCTAGGGAGTAACAACATTGCAACAATAAGGAATCACATCGAGAAAGATCAAAATAAATGCTATAACATCAATAGCTTACAAGATGAAAGAATAAGAAATTTATTTGTTACTAGAATGGGAAATATATTAGATGAATCATTTGATGGAAGCACTGAAGAAATATACGAGTACATAAAATTTAACATGAAAAAAATAGCTGCTTAACGTCTCCTGTAACAACTAGGTCTTTAGAGATGGGAAAGGATGGGGGGCAAGGAATTTGGCCACGGCCTTTTGAAGGAAGCATCCCGGCATTCACCTGGAGTGATTTGGGGAAACCATGGAAAACCCAAATCTGGATGCCCGGATGGGGATCCCGAATGCGAGGGCAGAACGCTAGCCATTACACCACCACGCTCGGTAAAAAAAAAAAAAAAAAGCAGCAGAAGTGTTGGGAATAAAGGAAAAGAAATGCAAACCTGAAGCAGAATGGTGGTCAGAAGAAATAGAGCAAGCAGTAAAAGAAAAGAGGAATGTTTTCAATTGTTGGCTGAGTAATAAGTCAGAAGAAACGAGGACTATTTATAAGGACAAAAGGAATGAAGCGCTAAGAAAAATAAGGATAGCAAGAAATGAAATATGGGAAAGGACATGTGCAAATGTTAATTGTAAATTGGGATTTGGGAAATCACAAGAAGCCTGGTCTGTATTAAAAGGACTTCGACAAGGAACTAAAAAGCAATGGTAATCTGCAGCAGATAAAACCAAGGGAATGGGAAGAATATTTTCAGACTTTACTGAACGAGGACAGAGAAGAATACTTAGAAGGAGAATTACGAGAAGACAATTAGCTGGAGGGTGATGACATTTAAATTTCAGAAGACGAACTGATTAATGCATTAAGAACAGGAAAAAATCACAAATCTCCTGGGCCAGGTGGAATCAATTTGGAAACTATGAAATATGGTGCTAATAAAGTTGTAAAGCTTATAACAAAATTGTTCAATAAAATATTACATGGAGACCCAATACCTAAGGAAATGACATTAGGTTATATTACTACCATATTCAAGAAAAGGGATCGCAAAGTATGTTCAAATTATCGTGGGATTTGTGTTATGAATTCATTGATGAAAATTTTTTCCAAAGTAATAAAAAATAGATTAGAAACACAGTATAAGACTCAAGAAGAATGTGGATTTATGGCAGGTAGGTCATGTATAGACAACATTTTCACGTTATGACAGATTCTGGAAAAATACAACGAAAAATCAACAAATATAGGATTAATTTTCATAGATTTAGAAAGAGCATATGATACTGTCCCACAAAATATGTTATAGAAAGCATTACACATGTCACATATAGATAACTGCTTAATAAAAATAATACAAAAAATGTACATAAATAACACATGCCAAATAAAAACTGGTCATGGATGATCACAAAAATTTAAAACAAGTAAAGGTCTGCTGCAAGGATGCCCTATGTCACCAACCCTATTTAAAATTTATGTAGACGTTAGTTTGAGAACATGGTCTCAAAAGTGTAATAGAATGGGTTTAGAAATAATAGATGGAAAATATCTACATCATTTACTATTTGCTGATGATCAAGTTGTCATAGCACAAGATGGTGAGGATGCAAATTACATATACTAGACGACCCGTGCGAAAATTTCGCGAATAAAATGCGATGAATAGTGAGGTTGAATATAATGTCACCAAGTTCAGTCATTACTCTTCATACTCCTACTTCATTTATCGATTTTGGTTAGAAATCCAGGGAAATAAATGGCTCGAAACACAAAAAACGTATTTTAGAAATTAATTCATAAAATAACGCCAATACAACTGTATAATGTAGGTTTATTGCCGTACGCGTTTCGCCTCTCCTCGAGGCATCATCAGCGATTCGTCGCTGATGATGCCTCGAGGAGAGGCGAAACGCGTACGGCAATAAACCTACATTATACAGTTGTATTGGCGTTATTTTATGAATTAATTTACTCAGCAACTGCGGAAAAATGGCCTTCAACAACATTGCATTATTTTAGAAATATTGATATTTTTGCGCTGTATGGGTCGAATTACGAAAAGTTCCTTTCTTAGAATATAATGTTACTACAACGGAAACCTTAGTCTTTAATACGATATGTCATTTATCTATATCGATTAGATATCAAGGGAAATATAAGGCTCGTGACACAAAAATACGTTGTAGAACAATTTATACTTTTTCCCTTTAATAGTTGAATTCCAAACACTTCTTTCTTAAAATATGATGTCAGCAAAGCTGAGACATTATTCCTCACAACCGTACTTGATTTATCGATTTTGGATAGATATCAAGGGAGATAAGTGGCTCGAGATACAAAAAACGCATTTTAGAAAAATTGACTTTTTTGCCTTTTATGGGTCGAATTACGAAAAATTCCTTTCTTAAAATATAATGTTACCACGGCGGAGACCTTATTCTTTAATATGATACCTCATTTATCTATATCGGCTAGATATCAAGGGAGATAAATCGCTCGTGACACAAAAATCGGTTATAGAAAAATTTATACTTTTTTCCTTTAAGGGTTGAATTCCAAAAACATTCTTTCTTAAAATATGATGTCACAAAGCTGAGACATTACTCCTCATAATCCTACCTCATTTATCAATTTTGGTTAGATATCCAGGGAGATAAATGGCTCGAGATACAAAAAACGCATTTTAGAAAAAGTGACATTTTTGCCCTATAAGGGTCGAATTACGAAAAATTCCTTTCTTAAAATATAATGTTACCATGGCGGAGACCTTATTATTTAATATGATATCTCACTTATCTATATCGGTTAGATATTAAGGGAGATAAATCGCTCGTGACACAAAAATGCGTTATAGAAAAATTTATACTTTTTCCCTTTAAGGGTTGAATTCCAAAAACTTTCTGGCTTAATATATGATGTCACTAAAGCGGAGATCTTAATATTTAAAACGATACTTCATAAAACGGTTTCATATAGGTATCCAGGGAGATAACTGACCCGTAACACAGAAAACAGCATTTTAGAAAAATTTACATTTTTGCCCTTTAAGGGTCGAATTTCGAAAACTTTCTTGCTTAAAATACGATTTAACCAAAGTGGAGACCATAAGCTTTAAAATGACACTTCATTCATTGATTTCGGTTAAGTATGAAGGAAGATATAGGCTTGTGACAAAAAAATACCTTATAGAAATAATATATATGATAATCAACTGTCAAAAGAATATAAAATATGGGGCTTGAAGATTAACTACAAAAAAGCAGAATATCTTACTAATGATCTGGATGAATTGTACATTGATGGAATAAAAAATAAAAAGGTAAATACTTTTTGCTATTTGGGTTCAATTTTAGAAATAGAAGGAAAATCGAATATAAAAATTAATAAAAGAATTACTAATCGCCGGAAAGTAATCGGGATGCTAAATTCACTTCTATGGAGCAAGAGTGTTATGAATTGAACAAAAAGAATTATATTCAAATCATTATTTGAAAGTATAGTCTTAAATGGATCAGAAAGCTGGACAATCAATCAAAAACATATCAAGAAGCTGAAAGCATTAGAAATGGACTTCTGGAGAAGATCAGCAAGAATATCAAGAATAGAAAGCGTAAGGAATACCGAAATAATAAGGCTAATGGAAGTGAAAGAAGAAATGTATGATGTTATAGAAAGAAAAAGACTGGAATGGTATGGCCATGTAAGAAGGATGGAAGACAGTAGGATACCAAAAGTGGTACAAGAATGGGAAGTTAAAGGAAGGAGGAAAAGAGTATGGCCAGTGTTTACCTGGCTCCAAAGTGTACAAATGGCAATGAGAAGACTTGGTGCAGAAGAGGAAGATATACACGATCGAAATATTTGGAGGAATATTTTGAGAAGATGAAGTCAAGCTCTATGTTCCAAATTCTTGATTGTTGTGTTGGAGAAAAACCTCTGTAGTGAGGAAAATCTCTCTTAAAAAAAAATGTTCTAATGCCAAGAGTTATCCAGGGTTTTTGTTGTTTTTGAGAAGCACAATAATTTTTCAAGAGCAAGCAACTTCCACAGTAATTTAATACAATGCCACTAAAAATGTTGTATTTTTCATCCATACCTTGTGCACTGTAAACGTGATCCCAGTTTGTGGGCACTTTTTTCTAAAACAAGTAACTGACTCAGGATTTATACTCATCATATATACATACATACTTTTGATACAATATCGGTACAAATCGATACATGATGTCACTAAAATGGTGCTCATGAAAGAAGTTTTTTTTTGCTGTCGTCAGTCTTTCGACTGGTTTGATGCAATCCACCATCCCTTCCTATCCTGTGCTAACCTCTTCATTTCTACATACCTCTTACAGCCCACATCCTCAATTATCTGCTTCATATATTCTAATCTCTGTCTTCCTCTACAGTTCTTACCTTCGACTGTTCCCTCCACTAACAAATTAACCAGTCCAGCATGTCTCAAAATATGACCTACCAGCCTGTCTCTTCTTTCTGTAAGCTTCTTCCATAATCTTCTTTTCTCACCCATCATTTCCAAAACTCATTCATTTCTTACTTTTTCTGTCCACTTAATTTTCAGCATTCTTCTGTAGTACCACATTTCAAATGCTTCAAGTTTCTTTCTTTCCGGTGTTCCTAAAGTCCATGTTTCGCTACCATAAAGTGCTGTGCTCCACACAAAGAGTTTTAAAAAGTTCTTTCTAATTCTTAGATCAATATTTGAAACTAAAAGGTTTCTCTTTTTCATGAAGGCTCTTTTTGCTAGTGCTATCCTGCATTTAACATCATTCCTGCTTCGGCCATCGGTTGTAATTTTACTTCCCAAGTAACAGAATTCACTTACTTCTCCTATTGCATCTGGTCCAATTTTTATATTTAATCTACTAGTATTGGTATCATTTCTGCTACATTTCATCACTTTTGTCTTGCTTTGATTAATATTCAGCCCAAAATCTTCCTTCAGTATTTTGTTCATGCCATTCAGTAAATTCTCAATATCCTCAGCCCTCTCTACTAACAAGACAATGTCATCAGCAAATCACAGCATACCGATTTTCTCTCCCTGATAACTTATGCTACATGGAAATTTTTCTTTGACTTTCTTCATTGCTTCTTCTACATACAAGTTGAATATTAACAGGAATAGACTACAACCTTGTCTCACACCCTTTTTAACTGATGCATGTCTCTCGTGATTCTCTACTTTTATTATAGCCACTTGATTCTTAGAAAGAAGCTTAAATAACTAATAATGGTTTAGTTATCATTCTGGCCCAGACTGCATTTCAACCAAGCCATAAACTCGGCTAATATTACCGCTAGAAAATCAAAGCTTCTATGGCTCGCGCATTAATACATTCACTATATTGCATGTTAGTGATGTCATGAATGGCAAAATAAACTTGACTCATAATTTCATTAATGAAACTAAACTAAATTAAATGAACCCAAATAATGACACTGGCAATGTGGTGCTTGTAAAAGCGCAGTAAATTAAATACTGAATACATCTGAAACTACATTCAGGCTGATGAACTATGTCGTCAGTTATTGAAATAATGTAATTAAAAAAAATTATACTAAACTGCTTGTAACTTAGTGTGCAACAGAAAGTCCATAAATCTCTACAACTCTAAGACAACTTTCGTTAATATTGCTGGTCAAGTTTAAATCACGATAAAGTGACTGTTATTGCTTTTGATTTAGTAAGGTGTACAATGAAATTGTGATAGTAATTTATGCTACACTAATTAGAAATATTAATATAGAATTTTTTTTACTACTTGAAATGTAGTTGCAATGCATTTAATGTGTTGAGGTGTGTTTGTATCATTTGATTTTGTAGCGTTAATTTTAGCAGAGACTGTAGTTAGGTTGAAATGCTGCCTGGACCAGAATGTTTTTGTTACAACATAAGGAATTTAGTTATAAGTAATAAATAAGCAACTTTCATAAGATATGTGTAAATGAGGTGTATCGCGTTGTAAACAACTTCCAATATTGCTTCATGAATAATAAGTTCTACATTAGGCCATTGAAAACATTTGTTTTAAGTGAAGGATTTAATAGATATTTGCAGAATATTGAACAGTAAGTACAAAGCACTGATTCATGAATCATGGGATACTATTTCTATCGATTTCAACAAAAATTATGGTCAAATAATAAAAAAGGGTTAAATTTTCAAAAAAATAATAATTTGTAACATTACAGAGACTGTATAGTAGCAAAAAAGAAGTCCCATGGGAAATAAATTGAACTGAGATAGAATAGAATCCGTTACATTTTTATAAATACGACATTTCGGGCACGCCCATTTTGCACTCATAGTGAACCAACTTTCGTGCTGGTATACTCATAGCATTTTTTTTTTTTCAAGCTTTTATTTTCACATATATTATGATGCATATATTACGGACAAAATTATTGTGTAATATTTGAGATGTAATACTATTTTATGTTTGCAACTGAAGATATCTCTTTGCAAACTTTCCAACAGCACCTACCATTTTTTAAAATTTAATATTAAGTACAGATTTATATTTCCTGCTTCCAAACTATTGTTTGTCAAGTGCATCAGTTTTATGGCTTTTAAACTAAACACAAACATTCATATTTCAGAAGGTTTTGGCTTTTTATTTATGAAAAGTAACGATTTACGTAAAAATCAAAGAGTAAACGCGGCACTGCCGTCCGTGAAGTAGGAAACTCTTTGTTGTTTGCAAATTGATATTAATGGCATTTTCTAAAAGAATTATTCATTTTTGTGAGATAAAAACTGTCCTATGTCACTTCGCACACAACTGGTTAACTTCGTGCCAAATTTGATTTAAATATGTTGAGTTATTAAGGCGTGATTGATGCTAAAAGTACATCCAAACTTTCTTATGTATATAGATGTCCAAAATAGTTATGACAATAAACAAGGATATCGCATGGATGACTGCAATGAACCATTCATGACATGAAAATTTATGCAAACTCCTTTGTACAATATACATTTTTTTGTTACTAATGATCATTTTATTTATACTTTATGGCTCTTTGATATCAAGGTCATTAGAGTTAGGAGAAGCTGTGGGACAAGAACCAGGAAGGAATTTGGAAATGGCTTTTTGAAAGAACCATCCCAGAATTAATTGAGTGTATTTTTGGGAAACCGAGGAAAACCAAATTCTAGATCAATGGTCAGGGATTCAAACCCAAGTCCTGCCGAATACCAGCTCTGAGTGTTACCACTCACCCACTGGAGTGAGTACAGCACAAATCTCTTAAGCTACAAACTAACCTGAGAAAATGTGCATAATGCTTACCAAGAGCAAGAAGCCGTGGTCGGTTAAGCTGCAAGAAGGCAATATTACGAAGAACTGAAAGTGCCTTCAAGCGACTGTCATTTTTTAGTACTTCTGAAAGAAATATTAAGGTTTCCATAGAGTCAGTCACCTGTAAATTAATAAACAAAAATAATAATAATAATAAACAAAACAATAATCTGCTGGAGTTTAAGACAAATATATAGTCATTCAATATTATATGACTAATTTCACTTATGTTTCTTCCTCACGAAAAAGAAGCTTTGAAGGTATATTGTGGGCTGAGCAACTAACATTTTTCATGTAAATTTTGCATCATGAACAATAGGGGTGTGGCAGTTAAATCAAAACAAATTTTAATTTTAATTTCTGGCTATATAATAATTGTGCTATAGGTCATTGTTGGAATTCATGAAAGCCATATTATTTTATTAAACAATAATAATCTCAAAATTACAGTATTGTTGTGAACAAATGTAATGTACAACTGAAGTTCTGCTATTAATGAAAGTATTCACACTGGATAATTGAATAAACTGCGATGGTTTTAAAAAAAAATTATGTCTGTTTTTCAATAACAAAGAGAACACTGCAAGTATCATTGAAATATATTTATTTCATAATTATAAACTAGCCTCTAACCACATCAGAAATGACAGGTGAAGCGAATGTTCAAGTAATTCATTTCTTTGTAGTGTCTGAATAGATAGAATTGTTGTTATGTTGTTCATGACCTTAGTTTGTAATTTGTACAAAATTCGGTTGTAGTTTACACAGTAATACAGATGGAACTTCTACTGAATTAATGATGTCAGACTTAGGGAACCAATGAAATTAAAAATAAATTAGGAATCCCAAAAATTTACGATATTGCAAGTGAAATTGGCTTTATTCCTGGTCCAGGTCTCATTAAGCATTATAAATACAGAAATACTTCCATCTGTATGAAATAATAACTTCACTAACTTGGCACTTATAAAACCAGCTTAAAGTACCTATAAAATTAAATTCATTGTGAATTATTCTGTAAAAAACTGTCTCAGTCGTCACTGGTCCTGTCTACATTTCAACGTAACCACAACTTCTACAAATATTGCTCTTCAAAATTCATAGCTTCTATTACCCTTGTACGAATACATTCATGGTACTGCGATCTAAATTTGATCCACTGGAAATATTCACATGTATCTGATACAGTGACATCAGTAATAAAAGCAACTAACAATTAATATATTAGTTTAAACACAGCATATACTTGAGAGCATAAGAAAAATCTACAAATTTTAATGAAGAAAAAGCAACTAATAATTAATATGTCAATTTTTATGAAATATGTACTTTTCATTTAGTATGCTGGCAGCTCATTTATTCATGGATGCTTAGTTAAATAGAACTGTTATTAGATAACGCGCATAACCTCGAACAACATCTCTGGTCATTGTTAGTTTGGCAGCAGAGGTGGGAAGCCTGACGTGAGAGTGTGACAGACATAGCTACTTTCACAAACACACCAATATTATTATGAAAGTCAAAGAAAAATAATTGATCAATGTTCTGAAAGCCATACCAAGTTCCTCCACTTAATTTTAAAGTCATCTTCACTCACAAGATTTGATGTTCCACTCAAAAAAATTTCTAAGTGCAACAGTTACATGTCTGATAAATTTTCTAAGTTGTCCCATGACTCCGACAATATCATGGAAAAGAGTTTTACAGACCGTGTTTGCCTAAATACTGCCATCACAATCTAAATTTCGGTGGGATTTTATAAGTTTTCACCAAGGTTAAGCAATCTTATTTTCCTTATTTTTAGTCCAATCCTTTTGAAACCTTTTCACATTATAGGCCAAGGCTGCCCAAACAATTTCTGAGATAGGCCACAATTTCATTTCCAAGTTAGCTAGTGGGGCACATAATACTTGCCTATAGTTACAGTAGATATTTAAATAAAAGAAAGATATGAGTAAGACAGTTTAATCATGATCTAAAAGTAAAAACCATCAATGAGACCTTTGCAGAGGTTTTTAAAAATATAACAAAAAAGTAAAAAACACCAATGAAATGTTTTTAAAGGCTTTTGAGCTAGCACACTATAGACCGCTGCTGTTGGTGGGGAAACTGATAGACAATTTCATTTTGAACATTTTTTATCCTCAAATATTTTTCCTAAAGTCTTTTTTAATTGATGTTATCAATTTTTGAAGTTTCATTTCTGTTATTTACGTCTAATTTTTAACATTTTTTGTTGCTTTCATCGGTCTTGCGAGTAGTTTGGTGCAATCCTCCACCCCTTCCTATCTTGTGTGAACCTCTTCATCTCTACATACCCCTTACAAACCACGTCCTCAATTATATGCTTCATATATTCTAATCTCTATCTTCCTCTACAGTATTTACCTTTGATTGCTCCCTCCACTAACAAATTAACCAATTCAGGATGTCTCAAAATATGACCTACCAGCCTGTCTCTTCTTCCTGTAAGCTTCTTCCACAAACTTCTTTCCTCACCCATCATTTCCAAAACTCATTCATTTAGTACTTTGTCTGTTCACTTAATTTTCAACATTCTTCTTTATCACCACATTTCAAATGCTTCAATTTTCTTTCTTTCTGGTATTCCCAAAGTCCATGTTTCACTACAACATATAGAGTTTTAAACACGTCTTTCTTAGTCCTTAATCAATATTTGAAACTAAAATTTCTCTCTTTTTCATGAAGGCTCTTTTTGCAAGTGGTATTCTACTTTTAACATTGTTCCTGCCACGACCATCAGTTGTAATTTTGCTTCCCAAATAGCAGAATTCCTTATTTCTCCTATTGCTTCCGATACTATTTTTATATTTAATCTACTGTGATTGGTATTATTTCTGCTACATTTCATCACTTTTGTCTTGCTTTGATTTATATTCAGTAAGAGGCTTCCTTCATTTTTTTTCCTTCATGCCATTCAGTAACTTCTCAATATCCTCAGCCTGTTCTGCCAACAAGACAATGTCATCAACTAATCTTAGGATACTGATTTTTTCTCCCTGAACATTTATGCCGCATGGAAATTTTTCCTTCATTGCTTCTTCCACATACAAGTTGAATATTAACGGTGATAGACTACAATCTTGTCTCACTCCATTTTTAACTAATGCAAATCTCTTATGATTCTGTATGTTTATTATAGCCACTCGAATCTTACATAGTTTATAAAGTATTATTCTATCTCGATATTTTAGAGCAGACTTCTTTGAAATTTTGATCATCTTGTCCTACCTAACATTATCAAAAGCTTTTTCTACATCAACAAAAGCCATAAAAGTGACTTTGTTTTTCTTGATCCGCAATTCAAGTATTAATCTTAAAGCCAGAATTGATTCCCCTGTACTGTGGTTTTTCCTAAACTCAAACTGAGCTTCATCTGCTATCTCTTGTACTACCCTTTCAATTCTTCTGTATATTATTCTTAATCCCCCACATAGATTTTTATGTCTACAGCTTGCTTAAGATTTTCTCTTTTATTTAATATATTTCGCGTGTTCCTAAATCTTGTAATTTTTGTGTAATCTTTTGTTAACTGAAATTTCTTCTTAATTTATTCCCGTGTGACATCTAGCTGAAAGTTAAACATTAATTATCTAACTAACTATATTTTATTTTTAAATGTAATTTACACATTTGTCTTAGAAAAAATTGGTTATTTTGTGATAGCTCCTTTAGTTTTCAAAAATTATTCTTTCCGATTTCATTTTCCTTGATGCCAATATGACGTAAGTTCTAATGAGGAAATTTTGTAACATAGCTTCAGAATTCAAATATGAAAAACTTACTTTTCTCCATAAATTTCAGACTTTCTGGCAAACTGTTATTATATTCTTGTTCTCTGAATTTTTCTCTATTTTCTGAACTTAATTTTGGCCTCCTAACCATTTTTAACCGACTTCAAAAAAAGGAGGAGATTCTCAATTCGTCTGTATTTTTTTTGTATGTATGTTCGTCGATATCTTCGCCAATTTTGAACCAATTTAAATGAAATTTTTTTAGTATACCTCCAAAGTGGCCCCATATGAATTTCATTGAGAAACCACCCCTTCTACCCCTTCCACCCCTTAATTTTTATACAAATACACATTTTTTATTCGATCTCGATGAAACTTTGGATACATATACCCAAAAATAAAGAGAAAAATACTGTCAACTTTGGGTTTAAAAAAGCTGAACCCCTCTCCCCCTATCCACCCCCTTAATTTTTGCCAATTTTCTTTATTCAAAGCTACAGTCGACACCATTTAACTGATCTCCATTAAAGTTGGCAATTACATGTATTTTTTTATGGAGAAAGTTTCTGACCAAAAAAATAAAAAAACACCCCTCTCCCCTTTACACCCCTTAATTTTATAGAAACCTACATACCTTATCTGATTTTTATTGAACTTTGCCCATGTATACTTTAAAACAAAGAGAAAAATCCTGTCACCATTTGGTCTGCCAAAGCTCAACCCCATCCCTCCTTCCACCCCTTTAATTATTGTCAATGTTCTTCATAAAAAGCTACACACGACACCGTTTGACCGATTATCATCAAAGTTGGCATATAAATGTAATTTTACATGGAGAATCTGACCAAAAAGAAATAAATAAATAAACCTCCCCTCTCCCCTTTACACCCCTTAATTTTTATATAAACCCACACTTTTTATCCAATATCGATGAAACTTTGGACATGTATAGTCAAAAATAAAGAGAAAAATACTGTCAACTTTTGGTTTGAAAAAAACTGAAGCCCTCTCCCCCTATCCACCCCCTAAATTTTTACCAAAGTTTTTTTATACAAAGCTGCAGTGGACACCATTTAACTGGTCTCCATTAAAATTGGCATATACATGTAATTTTTCAGGGAGAAGATTTCGACCAAAAAAAATTAAATAAATAAATAAAACCACCCCATGTCTCCTTTTACACCCCTTAATTAACTTTTGTCAATGTTCTTTATAAAAAGCTACAGTCGCGATCGTTTGACCGATTACCATGAAAGTTGGTGCTTATATGTATTTTTTCACGAAGAAGATGTCTGACCAAAAGATATAAAAACCACCCCCTCTCCCCATTAAATCGCTTAATTTTTATACACAACCACGGTTTTTATCTGGTTTAGACAGAACAAATTTTTACCATAAAACAAAGAGAAAAATAATGCCAACTCTTGGTTTTCAAAAACTGAACCCCATACCCCGTTTCCACCACCTTGATTTTGTGAATTTCTTTTTAGAAAGTTACAGTCGACACCATTTGACCGATATTTATGAAAGTTGGCGCATATGAGAAACAAGGCTTTCCCGGCGTATGATTGACACGAAATCTTCACTGGTTTCCACCGGAAAACCTATGAAGATTTCGTGTCAAAGTTTGCGCATGTATGCGTAATTTTTTATGCATAAGATTTCTGACCAAAAAATCAAAAATACTACCCTAGATCCCCTTTCCTTAATATTTGTACAAAACCCACGTTTTAATCCGATTCGGTGGAACTTCGCATGCGTATACTTTAGAACAAATAGAAAAAGAAAAATACTGTCCACATAACTTTCAAAAAACCCCAAACCCTATCCCCCTTTCTACCCCTTTAATTACTGCCAATGTTCTTTATACAAAGCTATCGATTCTTTCTGATTTTGAAGGAAGTAGGCACATATATACTGCAAAACAAACAGAAAAATAATGTCTACATTTGGTTTCGAAAGCCCAAACTACTCTCCTTCCTTTCCATCCTTTAATCTACAAATTCTATCCGATTCTGAAGAAAATTTGCACACGTATACTTTAAAACATACAGAACAATTGTGTTTAAATTAAGTTGCACAAGCCCAACTCCTCTTCCCCTTTACCCCACCCCTCCTAATTTCCAATGTTCTTTATACAGTAGATACCCACAGTTTTATCAGATTTCCAGGGAACACTGCACATGTATACTTAAAAACAAAGAGAAACATAGTGTCTACATTCTGTTTACAAAACCTATCACTCACTCCCTTACCCCATTTAATTTTTGCAAATGTTCTTTACACAAAGCTACAGTTTTTATCTGGTTTAAATGGAAATTTGCACATGTATACTTTAAAACAAAGAGAAAAATACTGCCCACACTAGCTTTAAAGAAACCAAACTACTCTTCATCTGAACATCCCTTAATTGGTTTTTTATACAGTTTTTCTGATATCAACAGAAATTTACACACGTATACTTTAAATCAATCAGAAAAGGCAGTCTACATTTGGTATACAAAAGCCCGATCCCTCTTCACCTTTACCCTCAGCCCTTATAATTTTCAATGTTCTTTACAAAAATCCACAGTTTTAAATCATGTCAAAATCACTTAAGCTATTTTTAAGTCATGGCATAATATTAATAAAATAAATGTGTCATAATGTCTCAACATGTACTTCAGATTTCAACTTGGATCCCAAGCTTTCACGTTGTGAAAAACCAATTAAAAATCTGTATTTTCTGTGCGAAGCCGGAGCAAACAGATATATTCCAGAGACAGATTTCTGTATGTGGTATGTATTAATGCCCAGATGTTACATGTTTCGGCTATCGACCAGCAGCTTTAACAGATGTTATGGTACGATCGAAACATAGCCTGGACCAAAATGTAAACTGACATTCCTTAACACAACACCCAATTCACTCCGTTCTAAAAGTTGTTGTGGTATATAAAGACAGAATTCTTCTTTGAAAGCAAGCGCTTTAATCCCTGAGCTACCAGGAAGTTCGCAAAATGAATACAAAACACAGTATAATACGACTAAAAATTTAAAAATAAAATAATTGTTTAAAAAACATAAAAACTGCCTTCAAAAAAACAGCACTAAAAATTTTAAAATAACTTTATACCTTGCTTAGGAAAAAGTAAATCTAAATTGACAATATTTTACATTACTGTCACTGAAATTTTTACATTAATTAGTTATTTTTGGAGTCGGTGCCAGAGAAAGCAAGAAAAACAAAAAGATAAAAAACAATAAGAAATAGCAATAATACATAAAAATCATGTTACTGCTTACCTACAATTAATGTTAGAAACATGTTTCAACAAAACTGAAACATACAGATGATATGCAGATATTATACTAACTGTAAATCGTTTACTGCATGATGCAGCCTACCAACTGACACTGTAGTGCGAGAGATATGTCTGTATGACCAATACGGCCAAACCAAGGAATAAAATACTTTTAATTTATTTCCCTAAGCTGTTTCCTGCAATAACACTATCTGCCTCATGACATGCTGTAAAATTTTGGGAATTTTTGTTCGTTTCGCCTCTAACACCATAAGAAGTTCAGTAATTCGATCTTCGCAATGTGACAGCTGGCACCGACTCCAAAAATAACTAATTAATGTAAAAATTTCAATGACAGAAATGTAAAATATTGTCAATTTAGATTTACTTTTTCCTAAGCAAGGTATAAAGTTATTTTAAAATTTTTAGTGCTGTTTTTTTGAAGGCGGTTTCTATGTTTTTTTAAACAATTATTTTATATTAAAAACAGTTCACTTTCTTTATCTTACTAAAACATACTTAGAAACTCAAATTTTGATCAGAATGTGCCTGCCTATGCTGACAACATACTATGATAGTTAAATTTTGATTAGATCTTTTAAATAACTGATATTTTTCAATCTAATGCTTTTTCCTCTGTCTTCGCTAATCAACAATATAAAGAAGTCCATCCTAAAATTTTTTATATCTCCATTAATAAAATTTTTAGGCTATAAAGACTGTACATCAAAATACTCATTTTTAAGAGCTTTAACTGTGGAAATGAATGCAATTAAATCTATTGACACTGAAATATTGATTTTAAACTTTTGTTTTTATGTTTTCTTACGATTTTGGTTTATTTTTGAGTTATTATTAAGATTTAGTCAGTATTGTTTACTTGTTGTGTTATGTGCTTTGAATTATCCCTCTTTATTGAGTTATGAGAGTTTAATCATACATAACAATGTCAGTATGTTATGGGTGAATATGCTTTCCAAAAATGATAAAGGGGGGTTTATTCAAAGCCACTAGTACAGTAAATTGATAATATGAACATAAGCTTAATAATAATGGACTTCAAAATTCAACATTAAACCAATATTGTAAAAATATGTCGAAAATAAAAGATATAAAACCTAAGTGTTTAGATTTTGCGACATTCATTTTCACTAGTCGTACTGCTGAAAACAATATTTTTTGGTAAGCTTTACATATTCTAAGAATTTTATTAAAGATGGTAAAGCAATCTAAAAGTTTGTTCACCAGATGTGATTTAACTATGACAGTATATTATTAGCACCGAGGAACATACTCGGACAGAAATTAGAGTTCACAAATAAATCAGAAGTATGTTTTTAGGGGGAAAAATCAAATTTATAAATAAGATAGTAATCAAACAGAAAAAATGATTAAAAGACAGAGAAAATTAAATAATATAATAATTTAATAACAGTTTAAACCAAAATTTGAGAGTGAAAAAAAAGGATTTTCATGTATGTATTTATAGATGTCATTAGACACATCATAAACAGTATAATTCGTCATCTGCCATGTGCTAAACTATGAAAATCAGGGTTTTGCAAAAAAAAAAAAAAAAAAAAAAAAAAAAAAAAAACAACAACATAGCTATCAGAAGGTAGAGCAGATGATTCTTATGAATCGGAGGAAGTTTCATCAAAAGTTATAATATATTAAGCGAGATATTAATTTTATTACATTTGTAGAGCACTACAAGCAGATGGAAACAACACTGTAAAATGAGAAAAAAAAAAGTTTCATCCGAATAAAAATAGTTGCAGAGTTGAGAGATAAGTCAAGTAAAAGAGGGAATTAAAGGAATAACGTGGTGGTAAAATCATTGTTAGGAACTAAATGCTTGAAAAGATGCACTTAGATAACTATTCTTATAAAATTAGTAGTGGCTAAATAAAGCAATCTGAGACAAAATTTATCATAATGTAATCAGATTAAAAAGTCTACAAAGTGATGAAGTTTCAGAAAGATTGGAGCAAAATTAGAAATCAGTAATTGTTCCCATGCTCCTAGCCAGTAAATATCCTACCTTTTTTCCCCTCATTACTCAGTTTAATGGAGAGCACCCGCTGTGCTGGTTGCGTTTGTGATCATACATGTAATCTTTCTAACATAACATTTTTTCATTTAAGATGCAGTTTCCGACTCTGGAAATAATTTGAAGGATTTAACTTAAAAATTTCATGAGTGCAACTATTATGTACAGCTTTATAAACTTTTTTGGATAATGGGCTGAAACTTTAACTTTGCCTCTCATGAAACACTGAGTGAGTAATTGTGAAATCGTAATTGTGTTGACCTGTAGTCTTCTTAAAGGCTATTAAAGATCTAATGCTTTGTTTTATTAAGCAAAGAGATTTAAGATATGATAACAATTTTAGAGACAGAAATTTGGAAGAATAGAAGAAATCATTTTCTACTGAGATCTTTCATTTTTACAATGTACCTAACTGTTAACTATTGCTTGGAGTTTTTCAACAGTTTGGCGACCATTGCAGAAACTTTCATCAGATTCATTACAGGCACATGCACAGTTACAGCTGACATCATAAATGTTTCACTAACTCAACATGACAATTTTGTCTTACAAGTACATGCTAAGTAAGGTGAATGCACACAATGATGTGCTTGTAATCAAATGCTATTTTGTTAGTAAATGTATTATTTTCAATAATTCAACATGTCAATGGAATTATGCAGTTATAAAAACTGTATATTTTTAATAGGTGATGTAAAAATCAAATAAAAGGTTCAAAACTGACTAGAAATGGATAAGGTTTGGCATTTTTATTTTATAATTTCCATGAATTCAACCACCAATGAGGATGTAAATTTTACCATTCATTAATGTATTACCTTTTGGGAACAGGCATGAACACCTATCACATCTTTGCCTAATTGTGCGAAGAAACTAGTGAGCCTATATCAAGTTTCAAGGGAGTTACAAGAAAATGCACAAACAACCCAAAACATACTTAGGCAGTGGCGACAAGACTTTGTCAACAACTGAGATAACTTGTTTGACATCGAAAATGCTGATTCTCTTCAATTAATGAAAATAGATAAAGACGGAACCTTCTTACAGTGATGGAGAGGCCTGTTCATTTTACTGGAATTGAAAAAAACTGGCTAAGAAAGAGGTAAGGGCGCGCCTAAGAGATATTGAGGGAAAAAAGTGACTTGCTAAATATTTCTCCATACCAATTCCAATGGCATCATCATTTGAACCATTACAAAATGATTCACCTTCTGATTCTAATGAAAATGACATACATTTACAAGATTTTCTAACTCTGATGGGGAACATATAATGAGGAACCTGTAAAACAATTATGCAGAAGATTTCATTACTCTAAAATTAGTAGCAGCACTAGGTAGGTGTCAGTTAAGTATGAGTGTTTCAGCGTTTGTTCTACCATTGAGGCACTTGGTAATAATGCTAATGAATTTATTATAAGTAAGTCCACAATTTTCAAAACGAGGTACCAGATGTTGTGAGTGTTCACTTGGATGGCAAACCGTTGCCTTCTTACATTATCAGAAATCAGAAGAAGAACACCTTCCAATAGTTTTTTTCATGTGGAAATAAAGAACTACTTATTGCTGTACCAAGGTTGGAAAGCTCTTCAAGAAGGAAATAAGTACAGACGGTTCAGAACACGATTGTAGACTGGAATCTCGAAAATAAAGTGGAAATTCTTTGTTTAAATACAATAACTTCAGATACAGGTGGCTTCTTGAACAAAAAATTAGTAGAGATTTCCTTATGTATGCTTGCCGCCATCACAAAGTGGCAGTTGCAACTGTCAAGTCAATAACTGAGTGAATAAGGGGAAAGGAACGGATTGTGCCCAGATTCGATAAGGCCTCAATGGATTGTTTTAGGACTTACCTGAGGAATAATTACCATAACTTCAAGATAACAAGAGGTACCATTGCAGAGATATGGCATTGATCCATACCTCTTATCAAGGACGGTATGGACATTCACATACTGAAATGGACAGTAAAGAAAGGGCATGATCTGCCATGTCAAAACATTACTCAGAAAGCAAAGGAGGTACATGCATGCTCAAGAAGGACGGGGAGTCGTAGTGACTTAGAAATTGCAGATGGGTTACGAGGACATGTTAAAAATATGATGCATGAGACCTTTAATAAAACCCAAAGAAATATTAGTTGTATGAACAACAATATATCAGTACTAAATCACAGTGGTTTTGAGGTTAAAGATAGCAGCGATAAAGCTAATATATTGAACACAGAATTAAAAAATTCATTCACTGATGGAAATAAGGATAGCATACCAATTTTATCACATCATGTGAAGATAGAGATAGTTTTGTTATAAATAGATACTGCAAGAATTATAAAGCAATTAGAGTTCCTGTAGTGGGGGAAAGCACTGGGTCTGGATGGAATCACAATAAGAGTATTTTCAGAGTACACAGTGGAAATCAGACTATTTCTGTCTGATATATACTGTACATCCTTAGAAGAGTGAAAAGTACCTTCCAAATGGAAAATCATGCAGGTAATTCCTATTTTCAAGAAAGGAGATCGAAGAGCTCCTAGTAACATCTGTTTGTAGTAGTTACGGAGCATATTATATTCTCAAACATAATGAACTTACTAGATGAAAACAATTTGCTCATACCAAATCAACATGGATTTTGGAAGATTGGATCATGTGAAACATAACTCGCCTTATTTTCACATGACATAATGAAAGTTATTGATACAGGTTCACAAATTGATGCAATTTATCTGTATTTTCAGAAAGCCTGAAAATCAGGGTCTCTAATCAACTTTTAGTGAAGATTCAAATGTACAGTATATCGGATCAACTTTGTGAACAGATACAGGTTTTCTAACTGATCAGTCACAGTATTTCATCGTCGATGGAGAAGCCTCTTCTAAACTAGAAGTTACATCAGATGTCCATCAGGGAAGTGTAATAACCACCTCTTTTTTAATTATCATAAACAACCTTGCAGACAAGGTGAACAGCAATTTGAGATTATTTGCTGATGATGCGGTCATTTGTAGGGAAGTAAGGAATTCGGCCGATTGCTTACAGATTCAATGGGATCTGGATGTTATTTTGGCATGTTACAACAAATGGCAACTTACACTAAACTGTAAAAAGCGGAAGTGCATAACTAACAAAAAGCATCGTTTGTTCAGAGATATAGAGTAAACAGACTAATTAGTGATATGGCCGATTTCGTGAAGTGTTTGGGTGTAACTGTACGAAACAACATGAAAGGGGACTTGCATATTAATTCGGTTGTGGGTATAGCTAATTCTAGGCTCTGAATCGTAGGTTTAGTCTTAAAAAATTGTAATGCACAAACGAGATAGTAGACAAAACTCCAGTGCATCCACATTTGGACTAATGGTGCGCTGTTTGGGACCTATTTCATAGGGTGCTGATTGACAGTATAGAGAAAGTACAGAGAAGAGCCACTAGATTCATGACTGCTTGCTACAGTCCTCATGAACGCGTCACAATTATATGTGTTCATTTTCAATTGCAATGAAATACTTTGTCCACCAAAGTATTTGGGCAGCAATGACAGGAGTGATAAGATTAGAGAAATAAGATGCCATACTGATGCTTACATGAATTCTTTCTTTCCTCATGCTATTTGGGATTGGAATGCATGAACTAGTAATTTTGATGCAAAGCACCCTCTGCCATCCACAAGTCTGTGAATTGCAGAGTACATATGTAGAAGTAGACATGTATGAATTGGTGTTAAAATGTGAAGTTAAAATCAGCCAAGCAAATCCTGAAATTCTGAGATAAATGTAGAATGTGTGAATCCACATAAAGTACAGTAGTGTAAAGAAAAGTTCACATTGCACCTGTTTTTGAAATTGACAATCTGCTTGAATTTTAGAAAACTAAACTGACCCAAGAAATAGAAATGACTATCGAGAGATGACAGAACTTTCTGTGATATTTTTAGACAGAGATACACAAAACAAACAAAAAATAATTAAAATTTGACCCCTAGGTACCAGCTTGATCGAAGGCAAAAGCAACTTCTTTATATCATTAGTTAGTGCTCAATTCAAAATTATAAGGTAATGCTGTGACATCTTACGTCAAGCTATGCCTCCAGTGTATTTTGGCAGTAAAAGCACCATACCAAGATTTGTGTTTTTCATTGTTGATGAAGGCTTTTGAAGAAATTGATAAAAGCATCTCAAAACAGTTTTTCAGAACATAAACCAGCATTTATGGTATTTGACAGATGAAGTTTCTATCTTGATACTGTTTGATGATGATGTGGATCAGGAAAATAAAGTGAAAATGGTTGAATAATTAACCAAAGATAATTTCTCAAATCATGATAAGTGTTACATTCCATGGAAGGAAGAATTTTTTGGTCCCTTGTATGGTAAGTTAAATGAATTGTTTCTTTAGTTTTATGTTTAGATTACAATTTTGTTAACTGATGCTGAATGCAGCTGTAAAAGCAGTAATACTGATGCAAGACTTTCATGTTTTAATCAGGGCTGAGGAGGAACAAAAGCTATTTTTGCTACATTATGTACAAGAAAAATGGAAGATTTATGCTGACTACAAAAAAAGCAAACTTCAAAAACAAAATTTAAAGATTTTTTTTTAATGTAAAAGAGTAAATAAACACGATTTTGGTGTATGTTTTTTTTTTTTTTTTTTACGAAATAAAAATTAGAATCCTCAGGACAAATTTTCTTGTTTCATGTTTGAAATCAAGTCAGCATGGGTTATAATAACTAGAAAATAATATTTATTATATAAATAATTAAGGCCAAACAGAATAAAAAATAAAGAGTATGCGTATTTGATTTTGCAAAAAAAAAAAAGGAAATTCCCTAATGTCTTGGGACACCCTAGTAGAGAACTGTACAATGCTGGTTAGTAATTTGAAAAAATTCAAGCCACAATGTACTTTTATATAAATTATTTCGGCAGCATCTCAAAACTTTTGTAGTAGTCCTGGTGTTTCCCCACTTCTTAAGCGTGTCAACTAAAACAGACAATGGAATTTTATATATATTACATTGGCTGTATCTCAAAACTTTTGTATTGATCCTGGTGTTTCTGCAATGCTTAAGTACAACAATTTAAATATCTGATATTGGTCTTTTGGTTGAGTTACGATTGTAGATTGTAGAAATGGATTCCCTGGCAGTTGCTTGAAACTTCTTTCCAACACTGAAGATGGTTTCCCCTAGGAGATATGTGTGTTAAAATTGCTACAGAACAGACTCTCATGATGATGGAACTATCTTGAGAATTATTGGATGTAAAGATATGGATGACGAATAAGACATAGTGAAGATGAGGCCTGAGTGGATTTTTTTGGAGAAGTGGGAATAGCCAGTACAAGAAAAGAGAGGATTTGATATTAGTAGACACTCTGTTATCCTGTGAATATTTTTGTGGTGATATCTTCTCTATTGGCTGGTATAACTATGCATGGTAAAATGTTATAATTGCAATTATTCCTTATATTTTATTCTTCCTCCTGTACAACCAAGCTTTTCAACTGACATAAATATCAGATTTGTCGATTAGAAGAGAAGTTCTTTCCAATTAGGGAGAGTCCCTGAGTGCTAAAATGAAAGGCTTCTGCAAAACTGAAGTTAATAAATCGTGGGTATACATGCCCTGACATGCAAACAACTGCTGACTGCCCTGCACTACTGACTAGTAATCCTGCAGTTCATAGTCTAACAAGTACTATCTACATTCTGTAAGTCCTAACTCTTTATTGTCCTGCAAGCCAAAACAGGACATTATACCAAAATGAACAGTTGTTTGGAACTTTCGTAAAGCACGTTGATTCTGACTCTCATAAAAACATGATTTCTGACTGAGTAGGAACCACAGCCCACTGTCTTGTAAGGGGGGAAAAAAATCCCCTGCTATCTGTCAGATTCTGCACCTCTGATAGGAACATCTAGGCAATAAATTTAAAGTAAAAGATGACAGCAACTAAATGTACTTAAGGGTCACATTCCTTTGCAAGGATCACCTCAATTTCAGCATAGAAGAGTCAGAATCTTTCTAATTTGTAATACAGGAGACAAGGAATGCTATAAAAGGGGGTACTGTGCACTACATTTCAAACAGTGAAAGTGATTAAAGTAAAAATAATTAATTTTACCTTAGGCACTGCTAGTTGTCCTTCAGGATATGATGTGAACTCCATGAGGAAGTCAAGCCACAAATCTAGCAACTGTTCTCCATTGGCCCCACTCTTTTGGTGTAATGATGAAAGCTGTGGCAGAACTCTAAGCCAGGTGCTCTGAAATAATGCAAAACAAAACTAGGGTTTAAAATATCAAAATGGTTTAACTATTAATACAAAAATTGGTGTGAGCAGTTGTGTCAGATAAGAACAATTTTATTAAAAAAAACTATAAGACAACCAATTATAAATTCAGATCAAATATTCAAATAACTGAAAATATGATCAGATTATTCCAAGAAAGATACTGTGATTAAACCCACAAAATATCTGGCCCAATTCAATGTCCCTGATTTTGGATTTTATTTATTTGTTTCCTAATGTTGCTATGCTCCCCCTGGATTTCCCTGCCAGAGAGAAATGGTGATCTGAAATGTCTCCATGTGTCCGTGAACAGTGTCACTTGTTGTTTCAACACTACCGAGTGGTGCCATTTCCCAGTATGAAATGGCAACATTTTGTTGCCATTCAAGTGTGTTTGACTGCATGTGTTAGTTATGTTCTGTGTGGTAACTGTTATTTGATTTGTGATATATTTAATGAGATATAGACTGAAAAATGTCTCAAGATTCACCCACAAATTAAAAAAAAACCTGCAAATTTTTTTTAAAAAATAATTGTTATCAGAATGGCTTATAAGTTAGGTCCAAGATTAGAACCTGTACCAATTGTACTTCCAATTATTTTAGTTTTATGATTATTATTATTATTATTGATCAGCCATTTTCAATCATGAACTGATAAAGCCTCTTAGAGTCATGAGCACTGATCACCACGAACCTCTAAGGATATGAAACTTAGTTACAATGGATTGGTTATCCTCATATTTGCCACAAGGAACCTATCCTTTTGATACATATGCTACATATTGACAGCCCCGCCCCATAAATCCCGATTCCTGTTGTATTGCCCTTTGATCAGTATTATTTTAGTTATATTTAAATTAACTATCTTGGAATTTCAAGATTGTTGCCTTCAGTACTAACAATAAAGGAATTTTTAATTTGCTCGAAGAATTAATTGTTGTTGGCAGCATGTATAAGTCCAGGGGATTTTCTGTTGTTCGATACGAATGAGCTCACTAGCTCATTGAAATACATAGTCAGTCAGTACATGGGAAGTGAGTAGATGACATAGGCTCTTAAGGCAGAAGCCTTAGCCAGTTTAATTAGCTGAATGAGAGTTGTGGCATTTTAATATTTAATTTCAAGGATTATTAGGAAAAGTACTTGTGAAGATTTTTGTGTTAGTTACATAAAGTTTTAAAATAAATCATAGTCATTGGATCTACGTATTATCAAGTAGTAATAGCACCTCTCACTGCAATGGAGGAAATTAAAAGTAATAAGTACAAAGTTGTGTGGAAGAGTGAAGGAGAAGGAATGTAATATTATGCTCAAATGATCTCTAGACTGATGAAGGACCGCTTGGCAGTAGCATCAGTAATTGTTGCAACTGTTGACCCATAGCCAGGATTTAGCAGTAACCATTGCAAAGCACAACAAATCTGGAAAAATAATATTGACATCTTCACAATGAAGTCAGACCACTGTTAATATACAATACCAAAGAAAGAAATAGAAGCCAGGTTCATCACTATACGAGATAGAAGATGCTGGATCATCACGGTACAAGAAGATGCCAACTACCATTTGAGTAGATTCAAGACGATTCCAATGAACCAAAAAATGAAGAAGAAGCAAGGATTACCATGGTACAAGGTTAGATTTGCAATGAGGAGTTGACTGCTAAAAGAAAGAAGTTTTAGTGTGTGTTGCATGTTCAAAAACAGTCAACAAAGAAATTAAATTAATCTGTTTCATAAAGAAGAATAAAGTGTAGAATCAGTGAAATGTGCTTCAAAAATCAAAGGATTAACACACAAAATTGCAAGTACTATAATATTGTATGTAATATTTTTTTTTTCTGTATCAGTGAGATTATTGCTTAGTGAAAGAGTGTGTTTATTGTTTTTAATAAGCATGATAGAGAAATTTGAAATTAATTGGCATGCACATAGTGGAAGGTATTTCAGAATACGTGAACAAAGAGAACAGATTTAGTTTTAGATCATTACACAGATGTTGCATATTGTGTTGAAGATTTGAAAAGAAATGTTGAATCAAGATGAAATGACCAAAGGAGTCAATGAAAGAAAATATTGAGTTCGCAAGATCCTATGGGAAAGGTCAGAGAAAATAACTAACATTATTTATGAGTATACTACCAGCAGAAAATATTTTACTGTAGAATCAGATAGATTAAATAATCATTTTAAGGGTGTTTTGAAACATGGCACTGACAAATTACTGGATTATTTAAATAATTTAAAGGAAAACTTTGCGACTGTAAAAGTAAATTGTCTGAAATTCAAGTTAAAATGAAAGAATTAGTTGAAGCAACTGACAGAAATACAATCAATTCAGAAGTATGCGAACTTATAGAGGAAATAGGTTAGTTGGCCATGAAAGTCCTTACCTACATTAATGAGGTGAAAATTATAGAATACCTGTTGTAGAGCAAATAAATTTCAATTTCAGTAAGTATTGTGAAGAATTACTTCAGGAATTTGATCTGAAGAAACATAACTATTAATGGTGGTTTGGTAGAGAGAGATGACAATGTTCTTGGTTTAGAGCTTATTGAAACTTTTGAAGTAAAAGTGAAAGATAGTAAATATTTTGTATCAAGTGAGAAAAGTTGCCAAGAGGTGAGTATGATTCTTGATTGCAATGAAAATAATGTGAGTTGTAACTGAATATGACGAGTATCAAAATGTTGAAATAAGTTCTGATAATACTGATATATAAAAGTGTGATGAGTATAACAACGTTATTTGTAAAATAACCTCGAAGCCCATCAAAAATGATTGGTGAAAGGAATGTTCTGGTTGTTTATTTCTTTATAGTTGCCTACATAAATAGAATTGTTGTTATGCAATAATCATAACCTTTTTTTCTAATGTTTTACATATTTTGGTTGTAGTTTACACAGGGATACAGTTGTAACTTGTACTTAATTCTGTCAGAATTAAAGAAACAATGAAATTAAAAATAAATTAGGAATCACAACACCTTATGCTATACTGAATTCTGGTGCAGGTCTCATTTAGCACGATAAATGTGGAACTACTTCCATCTTTATGAAATAATAACTTCACTATCTTGGCACTTATGAAGCCAGCTTACAGTATTTATAAAACTAAATTCATTGTGAATTATTCTGTAAAAAGTTTTGTCAGTTGTCACTGGTCCTGTCTACATTTCGACATAACCACAACCTGTACAAATATTGCTATTCAAAATTCATAACTTCTATTACCCATTCATTCACTGTATTGCGATCTAAATTTCATCCACTTGAAATACTTACATTTGTCGGATATAGTGACTTATAATTGATATATTAATTTAAACATAATTAAACTTTTATTTCAGTTTTTCAGCAATTAATTTCTTCGAGTATATTATAACGGTGACTTTAAATATCTTCATCAAGTATAAATATGTTGTAAGCCTATCATAAATGACTTGTTGAACACAGTATTTTGGCAATTCGTTTCTTCACTAACTCAATACAATTTTCATTAAATAACACTCATAAACTTGAAAATGATGTAATGTAGATGGTTTTTAGCTTGCTATAACAATTATATCACTGTACAGTGAATATAACAAAAATCTACATTGAACGAATTTTAATTAAGAATAAGCAACTAATAAATAATACGGCAATTTTTATGCAAAACATACTTTTCTTTTAGTGCACTGGCAGCTCATTTTCTCACGGATACTTAACTAAATAGAACTGCTACTAAATAAACCTCATAACCTAGATATGAATTATTTTTTAGGAACGCCCTGAGGCCTGAGGATCCTTCAGTTCATCAAAGAGGATGTGCCAATAACATAGACATTGGTTCTGGTAGCGATGGCGCGAATAGTTTTAATATTACAGCTACAAAAACTTTACCCATTTCCTGTCAGAATGTGAATATGAAAAATGTGAATTTAGACTCCACAAATAACAATACGAAGCAGCTAAGGATAATGGTCCTAAATTGTCGGAGTATTAGAGGAAAAGTAGCAGATTTTCATGTCGCAGTTGCGACTAATGATGTCAATATAATACTAGCAAGCGAGAGCTGGTTGATGCCAGACGTTGAATCTAGCAAAGTATTTTACCCCCATTTCGATGTTTTTTGGAAAGACAGAATTGTCTCAATGGGAGGGGTTGTGTTCATGGCCATAAACAAAACAGTTGATTGCTCTGTCGAAATTGAAACGGAAAACTTTTGCGAGTTAATATGGGTCAAGGTAAAAATTGGTAAAAATTTAAAATTAATAATCGGGTTATTTTATCAACCTCCGGATTCTGATTTGGCTAACACAGAATATCCCAGAGAGTCACTTAATAATATTAAAAAAATTTTTCAGGGACATATATTGATCGTGGATGGTGACTTTAATCTACCGTCAGTTAAATGGGATACATGCAAGTTCAGAATGGGGGGAAGAGATAGGTTAATTACTGAAACATTCCTAGAATCATTTGCAAAAAGATCTCTTGAACAGATGGTCAAAGAGCCAATCCTGTGCGACATAGAGTCCTCGTCCATTCTGGATCATTTTCTTATTAGCAATCCTGATATTGTAGGTACAGTTTGTATAGAAGATGGTATAAGTGATCACAAGGTGGTTGTGGTAACTTTAAAATCTAGTCTGAATTTGAAGCATGACAAAGACAAATTCGTTTATTGCTTCGATAAGGCAAATGATGCGGTTATGGTTGATCACATGTCCCACTGAAATGACCGTAGGTTAAAGTCACCACCCACGATCAATATATGTCCCTGAAATTTTTTGTAAATATTATTAAGCGACTCTCTGAAGTATTCTGTGTTAGCCAAATCAGAATCTGGAGGTCAATAAATGACCCGATTATGAACTTTAAATTTTTACCAATTTTTACCTTGACCCCATATTAACTCACAAAAATTTTCCGTTTCAGTCCACATGTGAACCTCTTCCGCATAACCATTCCCTCAAAATTTTTGAGGATTTCCTGTCAAATAGTTTGGCCTCTCCTACTTTCCTTAAATCCTTGATGAACACCAGTAATCTTTGCCCTGCGCCAGGAAACAACTCTCTACCTATCCAGATCTCATCATTCTTCCCACTGACAAAGGCTCAACCACTGTAGTCATAAATTTGAGTGATTATGTGGCTGAAGCTCTTCATGAGTTATCAGACACCAGTACTTACTGCTGTCTATCTGAAGATCCTCCACCTGCTGTCAACAAGAAAATACAGGAATATGTACAGTTTAGTGACTCCCTCCAAGATCTTACCCCACAATCCATTTCTCATCTTATTCCTCAAAATCCATGTATGTCTACCCTTTACCTCATTTACAAAATCCAAAAACCTGCAAATCCTGGACACCCTATTGTTCCAGCTAACAGCTCACCAAATGAACGCATCTCCGCTTTGGTTGACCAATACCTACAACTTATAGACTGTAAGCTCACTCACATATCAAGCACGTGTAGCACTTCCTCATCCACCTTTCTACTATACCCAACTCCAACCTGGTAACAATTGATGTCACTTTCTTGTACACAAAGATTCCACACCACCATGGCCTCAGCGTCATGGAAAATTTTCTGGATCAGCATCCAACCCCACAGCCTACCTATGATATCTTTCCTCCTCAAATTGGCCCTTTTGATTCTCAACAATAACTACTTGCCCTTCAAAGGCAACATCTATCATCAAAGCTACCATGGGCACCCACATGGTCCCCTCTTGTGCTAACCTGTTCATGGGCTATCTAGAACAGACATTTCTGAAGGAAATCCAGCTCAAACCCCACATTTGGCTGAGATTTATAGATGACATCTTTATGATTTTGACGCATGGTGAAAACAACCTTTTAAATTTCCTGAATACCTTTAGCATGCTGAAATTCACATCGACCTACTCCCACACCTAGGCCACATTCCTGGATGTGGATTTGTCATTCTCCAATGGCTACAGTAACTCCTCAGTCCACATCAAACCCACCAACCTTCAACAGTATCTCGATTTTGACAGTTGCCATCTGTACAATACCAAATGTTCCCTCCCCTACAGTCTTGGCATATGGGGTAGTCGTATATGCTCCAACCAACAGTCACTAATGAGATATTCAAACAACATTTCACAACCACTGATATCTCGCAACAATCCTCCGGCTTTGGTTAACAGACAGCTTCATGGGCGACATTACAATCTGCTCAGCCCATCAATCATCCCAAACCCACAAAAACTAACCACAATTCATTTGTCTTCACTCAGTACTACCCAGGCCTCAAATTCATCAAGAGATTTCTTCAGCAGGGTTTTATGATTTCCTACAAACCTGTCCAGAAATAAGATCCATTCTTCCAAAAACCCTCCCAGGCCTTCTAACATCAGCAAACTCCTAGACCACAAACAGTCATCATTGTCCCAACAGTCAGCTGCTAGGCTCTTTCCCATGCATTAGAGCCCGCTCCTTGATGTGCAACATACACGGTCCCACCACCACTTTCAACAACCATGTTACAGGGAAAAGCCTTCCGACGACAGGACATGCCACCTGCTAAACCTCCCATGTAATTTACCAGTTAACATGAAACCACTTCCTGGCTTCATAAATTGGTTTGACTACAAATCCACTATACATAAGAATAAATGGCCATCGATAGATGGTATTCACACAGAACCCAAAGCACCCAGTATCTGTCCATGCCATCTCTCTTTTTTTTTTTGCTGTCATCAGTCTTTCGACTGGTTTGATGCAATCCTCCATCCTTTCCTATCCTGTGCTAACCTCTTCATTTCTACATAACCCATACAGCCCACGTCCTCAATTATCTGCTTCATATATTCTAATCTCTGTCTTCCTCTACAGTTCTTACCTTCGACTGTTCCCTCCACTAACAAATTAACCAATCCTGTATGTCTCAGAATATGACCTACCAGCCTATCTCTTCTTTCTGTAAGCTTCTTCAATACACTTCTTTTCTCACCCACGATTTCCAAAACTCGTTCATTTCTTACTTCGTCTGTCCACTTAATTTTCAGCATTCTTCTGTAGCACCACATTTCAAATGCTTCAATTTTCTTTATTTCCGGTTTTCCTAAAGTCCATGTTTCGCTACCATAAAGTGCTGTGCTCCACACAAAGAGTTTTAAGAAGTTCTTTCTAATTCCTAGATCAATATTTGAAAGTAAAAGGGTTCTCTTTTTCATGAAGGCTCCTTTTGCTAATGCTATTCTGCTTTTAACATCATTCCTGCTTCGGCCATCGGTTGTGATTTTACTTCCCAAGTAACAAAATTCTCTTACTTCTCCTATTGCATCCGATCCTATTTTTATATTTAATCCACTAGTATTGGTATCATTTCTGCTACATTTCATCACTTTTGTCTTGCTTTGATTAATATTCAGTCCAAAGTCTTCCTTCAGTATTTTGTTCATGACATTCAGTAGTTTCTCAATATCCTCAGCCCTCTCTGCTAACAAGACAATGTCGTCAGCAAATCGTAGCATACTGATTTTTTCTCCCTGAAAACTTATGCCACATGGAAATTTTTCTTTGACTTTCTTCATTGCTTCTTCTACATACAAGTTGAATATTAACGGGGATAGACTACAGCCTTGTCTCACACCCTTTTTAACTGATGCATGTCTCTCGTGATTCTCTACTTTTATTACAGCCACTTGATTCTTATATAGTTTATAAAGTATTCTTCTATCTCGAAACTTTATACCTGACTTCTTTAAAATTTTGAACATCTTATCCCACCTAACATTATCGAAAGCTTTTTCTAAATCAACAAATGCCATAAAAGTATCTTTGTTTTTCTTGATCCGCCCTTCAAGTATTAATCTTAAAGACAGAATTGCTTCCCTTGTACCGCGATTTTTCCTAAACCCAAACTGATCTTCACCTACTATCTCTTCTACTACCCTTTCCATCCTTCTGTATATTATTCTGGTCAATAATTTTGAAGCATGTGATGTTAGACTAATGGTGCGATAATTCTCACATTTGTCGGCTTGTGTTTTTTTTTGGAAGTGTGAAGATGATATTTTTATGAAAATCAGTTGGAATTTCTCCTGTTTCATAACTTTTTGATATTAGCTTGAATAATCTTTCGATTCCTTCCTCTCCTAGGGATTTAAGAAGTTCTGCAGGGATCTCATCAATTCCAACTGCCTTATTTGCTTTCAAGTCATTCAGAGCTTTATTAAATTCTGTCCTTAAAACAGGATCTCCTAAGTCATCAATGTTGACATCGCCTTCCTTTTCCATTACACTATTGTTCAAGTCGTCCCCATCATACAGTTTCTCAATGTATTCTTTCCATCGGTTAGCTCTATCTTCTGAGCTTAAAAGAGGTTTCCCATCAGCAGCTTTAATGTTCATACCTCTTTTCTTCATTTCTCCAAAATTCTGTTTGATCTTTCGATATGCAACATCTACTTTACCTACGACCATTTCCTTTTCTACTTCTTCACATTTTTCTTGTAGCCATTTTTTTTTTGCCATTTTGCATTTCCTATTTATTTGATTTCTAAATTGCCTGTACTGCTCTCTTCCTGTTTCATCCTGAGCATTTTTGTACCTCCTCCTCTGATCCATCAGATCCAAAATTTCTTCTGTGATCCAAGGTTTTCGGGCAGCTTGTTCCCTGAAGCCTAATATTTCTTTACCAGCTTTCATTATTTCAGTCTTTAATGCATTCCATTCGTCCTCGGTTGAACTCCTTTCAGAGTTACTTCTTAGACCTAAGTCAACCATTTCTGCAAATTTTTCTCTTGTGCTAGATTGTTTCAGTTTATTCACTTCCAGTCTGTTCTGTTTATACTGCTTCCTTATTCGCTTAAATTTCAGCCTGCACTCCATTATTATCAAATTATGGTCAGAGTCTATATCTGCTCCTGGGTAAGCTTTACAGTCTAGAACTTGATTCCTGAATCTCTGTTTGACCATGATATAATCTAGCTGATATCTGCCTGTATCCCCAGGACGTTTCCAGGTGTATATTCTTCTTGCATGGTTCTTAAATAGTGTGTTTGCCACTACTAGCTTATATCTTTCACAAAATTCTACCAATCTGCTTCCCCGCTCATTTCTTTCTCCAAGACCAAAACTTCCTACAGTATTCCCCTCTTTTCCTTCTCCCACTATTGCATTCCAATCACCCATGATTATTAGATTTTCCTCCCCCTTCACATATTGGATTAATTCTTCAATTTCGGCGTATATTTTTTCTATTTCTTCATCATCTTCCTGTGACGTTGGCATATACACTTGTACTAATGTGGTTGGGATGGGCTTAGTTTCTAACCGCATCAAAATAATCCTGTCACTTAACTGTTCATAATAACTCACCCGTTTCCCTACCTTCTTGTTCACTACAAACCCTACACCAGTGACTCCATTGACAGCTTGTGTGCTAATTATCCTGTGTTCCCCAGACCAGAAATCCTGTGCGTCCTTCCATTTAATCTCACTAATCCCAACAACATCTAACTTAAGTTGTTCCATCTCCCTTTTTAAGTTTTCTAACCTACCTACCCTATTCAGACTTCTAACATTCCACGCTCCGACTCGTAGAATGTTTCTATCCATTCTGATGACTCCTCCCTGAGCAGTCCCCACCCGGAGATCCGATTGGGGGACTATTTTACCTCCGGAATATTTTACCCAGGAAGAAGCCATCATGATATATGTAATTTTAGTGGATTACATGTCCTCGGGATACCCTTTGGGTCTTTAATGCAGTGGTTTCCCGTTGCCTTCTGCATCCCCATGCCGTTGATCATTTCTGATTCATCCGCCTTTAGGGGCCGTTTCCAACCCCAAGTACAAGAGGGTGCCCTTAACCACTCCCCACTCTTCCGCCCTCCTTTCGGAGGCCGTTGGCAAGCAGTGGGTGACTCCTTATACCGGGAATCTTTCAGTCGCCAGAGCCTCGTCCGTGCAAACAGGGTGCACCACGTGAAGGAGAGGTTGACATTTGGTTGGAAAAGGCCAGTTTAGCCTCTCCCAAACCCTTACACCCCGCCATCTCTCATGACACAAATAATTTCAACCCTTGTTTCACGGTGCATGCTATCAGAGTCCTCCCTAATAGCAACAGCTCTTCTGAAGTCAGAAGGTGGGAACTAGTATACCAGTATAAACTGAGCACAAGACAACGATGTGACCTCTATTTAAGATATATTATTATTTATTTTTATTATCTTCTCTTTGCCTCCATTCCCTCTATGTAAATTAAAACACCATTAACCTGAGGTGATGTTTAACTTCATAGAGCCTTTTGTTTAATTTTTTATAAATATATATAATTTTTTATTATTTGTATTTAGATTTTGTTATATTATTTTGTTCTTCCCACCCACAAGAGATCAGTTTTGGTAGTTATTTATGCTTGGGTATTAGCTCTAAATCTCCACCCCTCTACACCCACCCTTTTCCTAGCCAACAGTCTTTCTGGAAGGCAATCTCACATAACACCCATATATAACAAACTGTTTATTTACAATACAAATAAGGAAAATACCCGAAAAAGTGTCTAAAACATGCATGACAAGACTCAGCTTATTTGTCTACAAAATCTTCAATGAATTGCTGCAAAAACCATTTTAATGTAAATCTTCTAATATTTTATCAAGTTCAATAAAATGTGTACCTTCATATTTTTTCTGTGAAACTTAAATGTCTATCAATAAATGAATTATTGCTTTTGAAGTTGAATATAATGTGCTCCCATAAACACCATGTCTTTATAACATGCTGAAATTAGTCGGGCATCTTCTCTATAATTTGAATACATGATTTAAATGAATGCAAGTACAACTCTGTTAAGAGTGCGATATTCAACAATAGGTATGTGATTTATTTATTTCTAGCTGGGGTACCTGGCTTCACTCAGGGAGTTGATATGAAATTGTGTAGTAGTTGGAATAAAAGGATAAACTTTAAAATATAAGAGTTTTTTTTTCTTTTTTTTTTTTTTTACTGAAAACATATTCTAACTATTTACAATACAATTTATAAACAAAATTTTTCATTTTGTTATCCGGGGTATATATGTAAAAAATTTCGAATTTCCTACTCAAGAGCAAGCTATGTATAGTTGACCATGAGAGAAGCAAGAGTCTCTGAGGTTGATGCCACAATGTTTTAAAGTTTGTCCTTGCACTTCGTTAATTATAAAACTATAGGCTGATTTGACCAGAAATTGCAGTTTTTTATATTGAAATAGCAGCAGTTCAGTATAGATCAGTGGTATTCTGGGGATGAATACCATGTGTCCTTTGTCCTTTGCAGTCATAAGTTTGGCTTTGATGATGAATTTGATAACTGTTTGACTATCATCCTTGTTCCATTAAATAATTTTGGCGAGTTCACATTTTTGAGTTGTATGATCTGAGATCCAATTTTCAGTCGAAGGCAGTGTAATGGCATTCCTGGTACTTGCAAACAGTATAGTAACTCTGTAGGGAAGTTGACATTCACTTCAATGTTTACCATCATAATGATCGATTTGTATATTCTCTCCTTACCAGGAATTTTCTTTTGATTGTTAAAGTTGATATTGTCGACAATACTATTTTTAGTTGCCACAATTGCCCTATGAAATAGCCACTCTAGGTTGGTACAGTTGTGAACAATGTTTGGATAAATTTGGTCGATGAGTTCGTTTTCAGTAGTGGCTATGTTGCAAAAATCACTGTTGAGTTCAATAAGGCTGGCCGTCTGGTGAGCGCCTTCGCTTATTTGTAAAAGTTTTTGAGCAAAATGAATACTGCCATGTCACTGCCTTTGTTCACATACCTACATACATATTTGATGGATTTCGCTGAACTGCAGTATTCTACGTATATATGTGCTTGGAACATTTTGGAAAGTAATGGATTATACAGTACTACCCATTGATTATCTATTTCCAGATCTTCCCTGTCTCGTATTCATATTTTTTCTGTGAAGTCACCATTATTGGGTGATCGTCTTCTGCATTTGGGATAGTGATCATCTCCGGTTTGTGTGTTGTCCAAGTATGGTTGTTGTTGTTGTTGTTTTAGGGCGCGTCGACAGCGGGGTCATTAGCGCCCTAACAATTACCAGCTAAAACTGTGGCTTAAGAAAGTTCTAAAATACTGTCTGCATGGTCGACTGTAAAGGGGTCGGCCATACAGACAGCAAATAAAATTAGATCATAAAATTAGGCGTGGCTTTAAAGAAGCCACTGGTACTTTAAACCTGACAAAAACTGGATGGCTGTAAAGGGGCCAAGAAATTTTTAAAAGAGAATTAAAAACATTACAAGTCTCGCTAGCTGTATAGTGTCCAAGTATGGTTTTGGCGAATTGGGATTTAATGGCCCTGCATGGTCCGTTAATCATGTTTTTCACTACTATGTAGTACGGTTCCGGATCTTCTTGTGAATTGGGAAATTCACCTTGGATTATTTTATTGACACCCGTGGGATAAATTATGTTGTGTAGCCATATGGGATTGTGTAAGTGAGGCAGGCCTCCTTTTTGCCATTCGATTATGTATGTCCAGCAGCTAACAGTTCTTCGCTTTATGATGAGTAGCATGTGAACTTTATGAAGAGGTCAGGTCGTCCATATTTTCTTACGTAGTACGTGAAATCTTGAGTGTATTCATGCATGTGTCTCGGACTTCCTATGTATGATGAGGTTAAAAATACCAGTGTTCCAATGTCATCAATGTTGCCATCATTTATGATCGCATCTCGAAGGTAGATGTATTGTTCTGTGAGTATCTTCTTCTGATTCAATATTATGTAAAGCATTTGTTACGCTTCTATTTTTGCATACATATCTATTGTTGGAATACATGGTGAGTGTGGCGAATGTGATTGTATGTTTCATTGTCTCTGATCACTAAGCAGTGAGCACAGAATTCCTTGGAAGTGACTTTTTTGTTTGTCTCTACCCCTGTTTTAGATTAGATTTGTTTCACATGAAAATGATATCCATCCTCTCTGTGCAATATTAATGGATATTGGAGGGCATCATATGAACAGCATGTATCTGCAATGGGTTGAAGGCCCTCCCTTCTTCATTTGACAATTATGTCACAGCTTGTGTCTTCATTATTCACGATTACAATGGCGACTTCATCTATCTGAGGTGTATTAAATCGACATTTGTGTTCTCCAGGTGGTCTTTTGTCAGCTCAAATTATAACTTTATAGTCATCAGAAATAATTCTGTCAAGTGATTTTTTGAATATGTGCATCAATTGATTGTATTCGTGTAAGATTCACTGTACATCTCCTATTATTACTTGTTTCAATCGGCAGATTTTTGCCGTTTGCTTCAGAACTGGCAAGATCTCCTCATCTTTTAAGTTTGGGAATTGTATAAAATATAAATCAAATAAACTTTTTATTAACAAATACACTAAATACACTTTATACACTTTTCTCACTTTATTTTCGACTTATATTCAGTCACTGTATCACTTTGACTAGTCACACTTATATCTTGGAACAGCACGCCCTTCAGGTAAAAATGGGAACCTTCTTCAATGCTTTTTTTTATTCACTCCCTGCACTACTTTGGAATTTTCACTTCTATTTCAGTTCTTACCTTTGCCATTGATAAGAAAATGATGTTTGAACCCACGATGGATCTTGCTTTATATACCACCACCAATGGGTTGTCCCACCCATATAAACAAAGGCTTCAAATGGTCCACAACATTCGAGAGTGTTGTGGAATTTTCCACAATGATCTGTGATGTACCAGCATGTTCCCAAATGTTCCAGAACATCCCGGAACATTCAGGAATGTTTTGGAATGCTCTCGAATGTTCTGGACTGTTATAGAAATTTCTAGAGGGTGAAACTTCCAGCCCTTGTATCTTTAACAGCATGCACTTCAGGTAAAAATGTGAATCTTCTTCATGGATAACGGATAGAGGGCTACCACACAATATAACTCCCTTGCTCGTACCGATACTCGTTTTTGAGTTTTAGTGGCATGTACATTGTACACTTACTTTTATAATAAATAATGATTTTGAAACAGCCTGTGGCTAATACAAATAGCTACATTTTGGTACATTTACCTATACTATATCATAATTAATATATCACCTCATCTGAATATTGGTATATTTTCATGACGAATGCTTGATCCAGTACATACTTTACTTATGTGATCAGGAATTAAGCAATATTTTCTAATATTGTTCCTACAAACAATATTTAGCTTATTCTACTTAGGCTATAGAAGTTCCTGAAATCTATCCTCTAAAGCCTAACATTCAAATACAATGCTGAAAAATTTTCATTCTTATATAACTTTTCTTAATTATATGAGAATAACTGCACCTTTCTGCACATAACTACACTTTCAATTTTTAAGTACTTATACTCTGGGGAAAGTTTTGGCATTATGGAATTCTTATGTGTAAAAATCATTGTTTTATGTGAAATCATCAAATCAATTTTTGGTAAATTAGAACTGTTTGTTTTGGTAAATCCAGCTTCCATTGTAAAAATTATTTGTCCTATGGTAACCTGACCTATGTAATGGATTGGCTTAAAACTTTAAATGTACAACACACAGATTGTAGGTAAACACTTAGCACAGTGTGTTCTGAGATGTGACGTCATCAATTCCTACTGTCACATGGTTATTTTATTAAGAATAATACCTTTTTAACTCTTATCAAAAAATTAAATTCATTTTTGGTACCCTTACAACTTTGTATAGCATTTACAATAAAGGTTTATTTAAGTATCAAGTACCTTATATCAGCATTTGTCAATAAGTACAAATATTTCTATTTACATTGGCTAAAAACCTGTAATCAAGTGCAAGCCAAGGCAAAAACTTTCAGTTAATTAATTACTATCTGTACACTCAAATTTCAATTGAAGCATCAATATTTAGCTTATTACCATGAAATTTTACTCTTTATGACCAAAATTGGGAGTCTTGTTTGATGAACATCTGCAAATTAATGGGAAATCACAAATTTCATTTTGATAAAGGTTGATAACTCTGGAATTAAAAAATATAACACAGCAATAGCTTCCTCATACGTATAGGAAAGCTTCTAACAATACAAATATATTGTATAAACACAAACTTAATATTGGGGGACGTTTAAAGTCAAAATCAGAGCTGTATCATGTCCGATAGTTTAACCAAATGCTGGATGTAAAATTCTATGAACATTTCAACGTTCTATGATTAAAAATAAACATTTTGATGCAGTGTTCATAGGGTCAGAAAATATTATTTAAGACAGTAATTCGATTTAAAAGTTTTATCAAACAGGAGGTTAAAGCAATGACGTAATCAGCTACCAAGATCACAAGTGCATACACAATAGAATTTTGAAGAAAAATAAAGGCACTTATTTTAAAAAATAAGCAAAAACTAACTATGGAAACGCACTGTCAGCATAGGGATAGACGTTACAATAAAATTATGACTTAATAGATAAATTATAAGTATGGGTTCGAATCCCGGCAGGCGCTGGAATTTTGAGAGTTGTGTTTGATCATATGAGCAATGCCAGGCCGCTCCGTGGTTCGGATTCCATGTTAAACTGTAGGTCCTGGAGGAAAGGAATTGGCCGTCCTACCTCTGACACAATGGCTTAGTATGCCTTCTTCGGGAGGATCCAACCAACCTTCGGGTTGTGGAGTAAGTTTTTAAGTACATTTTTTAGATGAGTAAAGAAATTCAACTTTATCAGAGTTAAAAATATGATAAAAATAAAGCTAATTTTAAATGAAGTCATAATACAGCAACAGTTGGAAAGTAAAAATACCCAAAATGAGGAATAAAAGGTCATGACACTTATTGAAATGAAATTATAAAATAAAGCTATTCTAAAACCAAAGTAATAATAGATAAAAAGGCAATAAAAATTAAAGAAGAATAATGAAAACCATATTTAAATGAGAAAGATATAGTACTATGAAATCTCAAAGTTTCACTTGGAGGGTAAAAAGTCGGGACACAATGTGATAAATTTAAATATTGCATCTCAATAGTCACAGTCTTGAATCATACACCAAATTAAATATAAATTAAAAGGAATGATTACTATTCATAAATTTAGGAGGGACTAAATATTTTTAAAATCACAGATGAATAAACGGAATGGTCAGCCCTCATATTTCAATAATTAATAATGGTGGAATCAATAAAATTAGGAGAAAAAGTTTCATGCATGAAAGTGTCTAGTATTACACAAACCAGCCAAATTTCAGAAGGATAGGATTAAAATGATTGTTGGGGATTCCAGAATTAGATGCGTTCCCACTTGTTACTGTACATAAGATCTAGGATTTGGGAAGTTCATCCACGACACCTGGATTCGTGATGAGAAAGTCATGATACTTGGTAAATTTTCACTAACGTTTAGCTTCGGAGACAGAAAAATTTCGGAAACTGTTGGACTTTGAATATTTTTGATTACAAGGAGAGGGGACAGAAAGTTTTTCAGTAAAAACTAGACTTTGAATTATTTTCTCTGGTGGGTTGAAGTAATAGATTTCATAGATTCTCAAACAGTTTTACAATTAAGCTTTTGAACATTTAGTAGAAGCAAATTTTGTTTAATTTACGAACTTTGGTGACTTCGTAACTTTTATCTGAATGAAAGCTTGTGGATGTGGTGTCTGTTGTAGTAACCAGCATCTTCATAGTAGAAAACAGTCTGATATATTATCATTATTAGAAATGTTGAGTTGATGATAAACCATTACTACGAGCAAAAGACCTTATTTCATTGGATCCGTATTGCTACTTTAATAAATTGCAAGAAGTCATATGAAAGTTTGTTGTTGTTTGAATAGAAGAATTAATTTAATAAGTTTGAAGATTAAAGTTCTGAATGAGTTAAAACGGGGCATGTATCTCTGGCAACTATGATCAAGGCTATACGAGGTCCAATCATATAAAAAATACAAGGCCCAGTAAATTGTCAAAAATAATGATGCAGACCACTAACTTAGATGGGCCTATTTTTTTTTTACTTATGTGCACTATTAAAACCTGGGACATTTTATTTTACCATTATAACATGTTCCGAATTCCTACAGAAACAGAATTATTAAACTGACATTGAACTATTAAAAGTTAATCACATATTGACCATACTCTTAATATTTAGTAATCAAATTATTAATAATCTTACTATAGACTGGACACTTTACAATTGACCTACATATACAATATAATAAAAGAATCTAGACCTTACAATTTTTATTTAATTCACTGCTCTTATGTTACCAACGCTATCACATACCGCAATACCTCTCAAGATTCTTAGAAAACGATGTTCTTTTTCTTCTGGTGCCTATCCATTCCGGATGTCGGCAACCATCTTGGCTGTCTTATCACTGTTAGTTGATGCTCAAAGTAGCTCTGTAACTGTCTTTGAGGTGCAGGTTCTCAGATTTTTTAGCCAGGAATCCTTCTCCTGTCCGCACTTCTCTTTCATGGTATTTTACCTTGCAGAATAGACTGTAGAAACTGTAGTAGCTATTATTCCTCATGATGTGGCCAAGAAACTCAAGTGTCTGTGTTTTTACGGTTGTCAGTATTTCCATATTTTTTTATTTTGCGGAGCACGGAGCACATCATCATTTGTGGTATGCTTTGTCCATGGTACCATCAACATTCTTTGATATAGCCACAATTAAAAACTTCTAACTTTTTACTGATGGTTTCTGTTAAGGTCTACGTTTCAATGCGATACAGCAGGACAGATAACACATCTTTGTTGTAATTGATAATTTACATCTTTTAAAAAAGATTGTTCATTTTACTGAAAGTAGCCCTGGCTTTATAAATATGTGAATTTACCTCATCAGATGGATCCTATTGACTGTTTACTGTAGTGCCAAGACACATATATCTTGATACACACTCGATCTTCTGACTGATCATAATATGATACTGGGAATTGTGGTTTTTGCCAATGACCATTAGTCTTTTTGCATTAGTCTTTTTGCATTAGTCTTTTTGCATTAGAATCAAGTCCATTTTCATGGCTGTTTTGTGACACACTATGCATAAGGTATTGCAAACTCTCTTGATTGTCTGCAAACATGACTGAGGCATCAGGGTAGAGAATGTTATTTATCCAATTTCCATTTAGCACACTCCCATCTCCGCATCACTCGGTGCCTCCCTAAACATATAATCTGAACAGATATTAAATAATAAATGGGACAGTATACAACCTTGTCTTGCACCACAAAGAATTTTTATGTCATCCGTATTTTCTTCCTTCAGTCCCATGTTAGCCAATTGATTCCAATACAGATTAACATTAATTACCAGGTCTTTGTCATCAAAGTCATTGATTTTTTTTAAAAAAGTTTTATTTTATGGGACTCTGTCAAAGGCCGTCTGATAATCAATAAAACAAGCACAGGCATCACAATTTATGTCCCTTAGTGTTGAAATACTACTTGGATGTTTATTCCAACTGTGTATATTCTTCACAGATCTAATATATCCTTCGGTGAATAACCGTTTAAAAAAGTTTCAGTGTGTGGCTCACAAGGCTTGTCGTTCCGTAGTCACCACGTGACTTAACTCTGGGTTTTTTGAGTAATGTAACAAATTCTGATTTTAACCATTCTCAAGGAATATTTTCAGAGGTATAAAAGTCATTGAACACTGAGGCCAACCACTTCATATTTTATTCTTCAAGGAGTTTAAAAAAATCAGCAATTAATTTGTCATGGGATGCAGTTTTAACATCTCTCATTTCTGCATTTCCTTCCATTTAGTATGATGAAGTATGGTAATTCACTTATTACTTAGAAGAATTTACCACCACAAATAAACTTGCTACTCTTTTGAAAAACAAAAGTTTTTTTTTTTAAATTTTACTTCTAGGTTTCTGCATTTGAAGGAAAACAGAGCTCTATTGTTGTTGCTCTGCTATTGATCACAGGCTTTTAGGTCTTAATGGAGTAAGTTCCAGACCTCAAAATATTAATATATAAATTATTAATATTCATATTTAAACAACAAATATTAAAATTAATATTAAATCTAATCATCATCATCAACACTTTCCAGCCACTGGCTGGGTCTGCTTAATGCACAAGCCTCCCTATTTCCTTCTTTGTTCCCACCATCTCTTTGTCACCACCAGACCTCTCCTCGCTTCTGTACACACTCCTCCACTCCTTTCAGCCATCCATCTCTTGGTCTTCCTCTAGGTCATTTATCATGCATCTTGATTTTTTTTTTGGATCCATTCTATTTTTATACCATCTTATTCTGGTCCTCTCTACCCTTTCCTGTGGGGGTTCCTCTTTTATGGTACATATAATCACTTCATTCTTTAGCCTGTCCATTTTAGTAACTCCAATTCTACATCTTAAAAACATCATATCGCTTGCTTGTACCCTGCTGATGTCCCGCTTCTTCATTGTCGATGTTTCAGCAGCATATGTCAAGATAGGCACATAGTATGTGTGCTAAATCTCTCTCTTGCTTCTCTGTGGCACATCTTTATTCCATATCAGGCTACTAATGCTCCTCAGAAATGCTTCTGCTTGTCTTCCTCTTTCACTTATCTCGCCATCATTTCCTCCATATTCCTCTAATACACTACCCAAGCACTTGAACCTTCTTTAGTTGTTCACCTGCCATCACAATTCCCTGAGTTACCCTATTCTTCTTTCTGGTTATTACCACAAACTCACATTTCTTTACATTAAGTTTCCGGCCATATTCCTCCACGCTGTCTGTCCATGCATCTAACCGCCACTGCATTTCCTCTTCATCACTTCCCCAGATCATTAGGTTGTCCGCAAAAGCCATCAACTTAATGTTTTCCTCTCCCATCCTCATGCCATCTTCTGCATTATATCATCCATGATTACAATAAAGAGCAGTGGTGAGAGGGCACTTCCTTGTGTTTTAGTGTATTCCTTTGTTTCAGCCAATCTGTTCATCCTTCCCCTATTTTCGTATAGTTCACAATTCCTTGGTATAGTTCTGTCACTCTCTTGATGGTTTCTTTGGGAACTCCTCTGTTCTCCAAGGCCTTCCATACCTTACTCCTGTGTACACAATCATCTGCTTTCTCAATATCAAGAAATACCAACAGCAGATCCTTTTCATACTATAATGTTCTTCCTGCAGCTGTCTCATAGCAAATATCAGGTCTACAGTCAATCTCCCTGATCTGAAGCCGTATTGCTCTTCCCTTAGCCCTTTTCCACCCTGTCACATATCCTTTTTCCAATGACCTTCTCATACACTTTGGCACAGTGATACATCAGCGTAATCCCTCTATAGTTTTTAAACTCCTTCCTGCTTCCTTTTTTTTGAATATAGGTATAATTATTACTTTTTTCTATCTTTTGGAGTTGCAACTTGATAATATATCTTTCTCATCACACAGTATAGCCACTGCTTTCCTACTACTCCTGCTGCCCTTATCATTTCCAAGCATACTTCATCGATGCCTGGTGCCTATCCACCCTACATCTTACCCAGAGCTGTTTCCACTACTTCCCACATTAAATCCTTCTCTTTCTCTCCTACATGGCTGTTATTTTCCTGCTTCTCCTGAAGAACTTTATCATCCTGTGACCAATTTGGGTTAAGTGAGGCTTCAAAATGCTCCTTCCACAACCTTTTTAGTCTTTCTGAGCTGTTTATTTCCTTTCCATCTTTATCCAGCATGTTAACATTTTCTATCCACTCCTTCCTCTTCCTTTTTAGTAATCCGTATAGTACTTTCATGTTGGTCCATTTTCCCAGCTACTTCCTCCTTTCCTCCATTACTTTTTTTTGACCACCTTCTTTTTCTTCACATATTCATCCCATCTCCTGTGTCCTCTGCTTGGACCATTCCCTAAAGGCCCAGTTCTTGAGTACCACTGATTGTTTTACTCTATCGTTGCACCATGCCATTTCTTTCCACCTTATCGTGTTACCAGTCCTTCCATACAATGTTTCTGCTGCTAGAACTAATGTCCACTTCCACTGTCCCCATTTCCACTGGGGGTATCTTACTCTTTACTATTCTCTGGTATTCCTCGTCTTTACTCTTCTGTTTCTAGCTTTAATATCCTATTCTGTCTTGCTGATCCTTAGCTCCATTACCGATAGCCGGTGATCACTATCTAATGCCTATGATGGTATTAAATCTAATATATTAATTAATATTTAAATTCTAAGTAAAAGTTTGTATTTTGTGGAAAGAAGTAAATTAACGTAGCCTAATGATCTAGTGAAAATATTTTCAATTTGCTGCACATTTTTCCTCTGTCAAGGCTGTAACTAAGTATAATATCAAATTTAAATGAAAGGGCCTCTAGTATACTCATATGAACAAAGTAAAGTCATAAAACTAGCTGTACTACGATTTTAGTTCAATGCCCTGGATTTTGTAGATTAACACCTATTCCAGTGAGTTACCAGACCATTAATTTTAAGGATATTTTGCTAAATATTAACACAATTTTATTCAGAATGCATTACATATTAATTGTTGGGATGGGTACTACATAGTGGAATTGAATGATTGCTCTAGCGATAAGAAAGGAAACATAGCATTACATTGAAGAGCCCTGGAGTCTGCAACCTAAATGAAAAATGTATCAAGCAATGATTTTTACACCATGTGATTGCTGTCTGACAAACCATATCCATATTTGCCAGACCCTAACTGAGTGAGGCTTCACCTTCACTTTGGTGGCTCTTTTCTGTATTATATTTTATATTATTATTATGTATTAATGATTCATTATTTTCACACAGAATTATGTGTTCATATTTACTCTTTATTTTGTCTCCATTTTTCCATTGCGCAATCTTCAGCCCCTACATCCCCATTAACTTGTTACTTGTGTCAAATTTTCCAAAATGTTACGATCTTTGCCTGTGTTTTTGTATTGTTGCTGCCCTACTGCCTTCAGATTCAATAAAATGTTAAGTTTGCTTGACCTGTCCTTTTTCATTTTTTATAATAATAGTCCTCATAATTGCTGCAACTTTTATTATAGTTGCCATTTCCTTTAAAGAATTATGTGGTGAAGCAGATTCTCATATTTTTTGAAGAATAAGTTAACATTACACTTAGCACAAGTTTCTTTGGTTACATTAATTAAATTAAAATAATTAATACTTCACTCAAAATAGTCATTTGTTGGTGTAATAATTTCCAACATTTAAATTTTGATGTTGAACTAGCTCTATTTGTAATATATTACCCCAATTAGAACTTCCTTCATATTTGTTCTTATGATGAAAAAATGTTCATCACAATTTCTGTAAAAGTACAGTTAAGATTTTAGTGCATAAGTTAAAGTATTCAACAAAAAGCAACAGACTACTAAGATTCATTTATTTTTGGGTATATCTTCGAGACAACCCAGAACATTTAGAAACCTTGATACCTTATTTTATCATTATAGCTTCACTATTTTTGTCTGTTGCAATCATTACAACAGCAATTTGAATTTCGCTATTTACAAAATGGAAATCAAAATAATTTTTTTTTTTGAATTTGTGAGTATATGCAGAAAATTGTTCAGTTACTAACTGGATTATAAAAATCTTTTTTTTTTTATGCTTTAGTCTCTCTCTATATATAAACTAATGATATTTTTTTGGTCGAGTTAATGTGTGACTTATACCTTTGCCAGCAATACTCGGCATTCTTGAGCGTGGCAGGCATTCTTAAGTACATGAAACATTAGCTTGGACAGCAAGGTACTGCATGGCCTGCTTACTACAGACATTTCTTGTAACAGACTATTAACAATAGTGTGCAACAAAGACAAAGCACTAGGAGTCTTGCGCTGCCCAATACCTTGCACTGTACTTGTCAACACTAGTGACCTACATGCTGTTAACAAAAAAGTGATTAACTCAGTACAAAATAATGGACATTCAAAAAAACAATACATGTTATACTAAGCAACAACCATAAATTATTTTATATAATGCTTATATAAAGATTTGATTTGTTTTCAAGTACTATAAAATTCTAGAAAAACATTTATTCAAGGGAATAGAACTTTTTATGTACCATATTGTTATTAAAAGCAATAATAATTTACTTTGGGAAACAATAAAACTGAGGCAGAAAGGAGTTTAAAGTAAAAATGTTCTTAAATGATAATGAAGTTAGTAAGTAAACAGCCAACACAGAGAATATGGAAACTTTAATCATTTATTAATATAGAAAGAGAAAAATAGACCCCTCACTCACCAAAGCTGAACAGAACAGGGCAGCAGCAAATAATTTGGGCTACGCCCTTTACTCATGAAAACAGAAACTTGTGACTGAGCTTGCACAGATATAGGCAAAACAGCCACTTGAATCTATAATCATTTATATTTCAAACAAATACCCTTAACCAAAATATTTGTAGTTCTTTTCTGTCATCGCCTATATTAAATGCAAATAATGCTTTTGCTTACCTGTTTGATAAATTTTCCATCAAGATAAAAAAAAAAGAATGGAAAAAGCAAATTTATTATTTTACAGCTATTTTCATGGCCATAGCGTAAATAATTTTAAGAAATGTATTCCCAGATTTCTTTATTACTTGAATTTGGCTTGTTTTGGTATAAAAAACTCAACACTAATTAATTTTAGAAAGCAGTGTTATTTTCAATCAATGAAACGAGGTGAACTGTGTAACTGAGATAAAAATTAAATCAGTTTTGCTCTCCAGTTTACTCTGAAATTGTCATTAAAAAGAGAGTGTAAAAATCATATACACTTACAGTACCTGTTAAGATTTTATGGCCTAATAAATTTTGCACTGCTTTTTATTTAATATAACAACAGCTGTTAGTGTGGAATTAGTCTGAATTACTAGATTTTGAAACTTATTCTTTCTTTGATCCAATTTTTAAGGATAGTTTTTATAATACATTTCAAATTAACATTTTAAATTTCATTCTAGTATAGCTATTTATTTAGGCAAGCACAAGGAAATAAATTACCAGAACATTCCTTTCACCTGTCATTTTTGATGGGCTTAGAGGCTAGATTAATATAAAAATGAAATTGGAACAGCTTTTGCTGTGAGAACTACAATCCTTGAATCAGTTGACCACTTTGAACCAGTAAACGATAAGTTATCAATATAAACAATTAAGTGGGGTAGACCCTGATGAGTGTATATGCTTCCACAAATTACAAAAACAGATTGTACTCAGATGAAATGCAAAATTTTTGGACCTACTGGATGTAAAACTAGTCAAAGTTAGCAGTTTGGGGAACCTTGAATGCCAAACTCGGGCCAGAAAAAAAAATAGTGGAAAATTATTGGATACTAGTGTAAGCCCATGATCTTTTTTTTTTTTTTTGCATATTGTCACGGGTCTACACCAGTTTTAGTTTTTAGGGTCAAATATTATAACAGTTTGGCCTGATCTGACAAAATATGAACTGGACCTGTGTTCTTCCCTTAGAGTGAATAAAATCTGTCGAAGAACTGAGAAGTATTAAACATGGACAGGGATGATTCGCTATTGTATAATTGTTTGAAAGGTCGTAGTCTTCAACTTGCTTAAATATAACTTGACTTGTATTTGACACTCTACAAAATTTTAAAAAAAGCATGGGATTGTTTTTTTATTGAGGCTGGGCAAACACTCATAATGCAATCTTTGGTCATAGTGTCTGTAACAGCCAGAGAACTTAATACACATTCCATATTATTAAACAGTTGAGCAACTCCGAAGAAATGAATTGCCAGAATAGTCAATTTGGTAACATATTTGGTTTGATGTTTACTTTAAAAAACCTAATAACTCACATACAGCGAATATGAACAAAGTCCATTAAATAAAGTAGTCAGTAAAATACGTAAAAATCAAATAAACCGAAATGTATAAACTTTGGTCAAGCAGCAACATTAGTGAAAGTTTAAATTAAATTGAAATGAAATGAATGATTCATGTGGCAGGTTGGGATGTGACCACATCTTTCCTCCTGCCATATGTCTCGCCTCCCACATGATTAAGACTCATGTCAAAATATTGTGCAATTTGTTTATGTTTTTGTGTTTTTACTTGTTTGTCTCGCCATCCTGCCTTGATCTGTAGTGTAATGTTACGCGAGAGCCAAAGATTGAGACACATGTGTGCGTGTTTTTTTTTCTCGTCGTGTGTGTGTCGGTCCCAGGGGAGGTTCTGCTAGTGATTGGGGAACGCCAGTGCCTGAGTGTTGCCATTAAATCTGACTTATGGCATAACAGTCCCGTGCCACAACTCAAGAGGAGCCTGGGCTGTTTCAGTAAATAAATATAGTAAAAAGTAAATCTGTATCCAAGAACGAAGGGTGAGGGAAAGCCAGGGAGTACAGCCAATAGGAAAAATTTGTATTTTTATTATGAAAAAAGGGCAGTTTTTTTGCATGTCCTGAGCCAACCAGCGAGAAGAGTTTCCTTCCAAATACAGACATTGGCAGACGTCATGAAGAGGGGGCGGAAAGCGACGCTTCATCCGGCAGCACGGAAGAGAGAGGAATTGGTTGGCTAGCAACCAAGGGTGGCACATCGGAAGTGCAGCTGACCACGGGAGAGACAGGAAGGAGGCAGCCGGCTATGATGGAGAGCTGGTCAATCCAAAGACGGCACAACTTAGATTCCCCTGTACGGTAATCACCTTTCAGAAAAATGAACTTTTGCATCAACGTCATTTTACCATAGATAATGCCCCGAGACAGACTCTCTTGCTCCACAGAAAAAGTTATGTACCCTTGTGTTTTAAAAAGAAAATTAATCTTTGTAAAATTTTGTCAAGTAAACAAATCAAATACATACGTAAATCGTAAAGTCAGATTGTGAACCTTGTTTTCAATAGATCCCATCCAGGCCTGTAATGTGTAATTTGGCTTGATTAATTCAATAATTCATGTTTCAATAGTAATACTTTGAGATCTGGATGTCGCTTCCCTCAGAATAGGGTACACTCCAATCTCTGGCACCCACCTGATTTGTTTTTATACTTAATATTATTTGGAAATTAATAACTGGTAGTGAACGGCCACAGTATGGTCGAGAAGTCGCTTTCCTAACATAGGGAACACTTCGGTAGTAAGGGACGGGTATCTATTTATTTTTCCCTACCCTAACTTATTTTCAGTGGCTCGCGGCAGTTTCTTCTTACACAGTGATATATCTTGAGACTTTTACTTATTTACATAAAATTCACAGGTACACAATTTTAACATGAGAAATACTCAATCATCATAGTCATCAGTACAAAGAGGAGTTAAATATTCTGGGATACATCCATTTAATTAGCTTCCTAAATGTTTAAAACAGTTTGAGGGTAAAAAATATTTATTTACAGTAAAACTGAGATTATATTATTGGTAACTCTTCTGATTCTATTGAATAATTTGCATTCAACATCGGTTCTTATACTGACACTATCATGATACTAGTGTGTTATTGAGTATCATGATCAGATAATCCATTAATATTTGTTTGATGACAAAATCGGGTAACATTTATGAAGATGCTGTTAATTCTGTTGGAAATGTTATTGACTATTCCAATTTGTAAATTTTCTATTGAAGATATTTATTGATGATCGATAAATATAGTTATAGCGAAAAAATAGTACTGAAATCTTCACACTGGTCACTGTTACCATGTTGTGTTTTACATAGAAATGCTGTTACAGCATGAATCTGGTTTCTGAAGTAATATATTTTTTCTATTGCTGTCTAGTGTGGAGTTACAATCATAAATTAACTTCTTTATATAATCTGTTTATAAGTCTATACCATCACATTTGCTTTAAGACAACCTACACTTTCGTGTACATGTATGGAGCTAGAATTGGACAGATCTGCCTTCCATTCCTTATTTGTGGAATTCCTGAGCCTAGCCAACAAAAAGATAAGAGAGGGCTATATACTGAGCTGATCACCTTTCACCTACAGGGTTACTAACCTGGCAGCTTGGGAGGGAACACAATGTTCGAAATCGTGTGAAATTTTTGGACAATCCCATCAAATGGAACCCAGCTTGACTCCCAATCAAAGGAAGGTATTCCGGCATTAAGATTGGGATCTTACTCTGTCCTTCATCACTCAACTACTCTGGTACCATTGATTGATCAGTTATCATGCTATCTTTTTATGGTATTGGAGCAATAAGTTGTTACTGCTACCCATCTATACACACTGATAAAACAGGAACTAAAGTTTTAATACAGAAAAATAAAAAAAATTAGATTATTTACTAAAATAATAAGCAAAATACAAGAACAAAGAAATTAACTGAATTGAGTATGGCAAAAGACACTAGTCTTTTATGACAGCTGGATATATGATAAACTTCAGAAGCAAGGGGAATGACAAAAGAAAGACCTAACATGCAATAATGTTCCTTTTACATGTGGTAGTAATTAGCAAAAAAAAAAAAAAAAAATATATGATTTTACTTACCAGAAGGGCAATTTGTTGTAAAAGTACACAATAGCTTTAGAGTTTTTATTTGAAGGTCTAACTGGACTGAACACCAAAGCCAGATTTTGTGTATTAGGTCTGCCAGGCCACAGTTGGCAGCAGCCGATTTTACATTTATTGAGTCATATAGGAAATTTGTAAGCAATTCAACAATTGATTCTACATGCTTCAGCACAGGTAACAACTAGAAATAAACACAAATATTAATTAATTCTGGTTGCAAAATTTTAAATGGTTCATTTCAGAACATTCTACAGATTTTTGCAGGCATACTTATAAATTAAAAATTAACCAAATTTAAATGAATATATATATATATTACTGACTTAAGAACAGATAGCAAGGTCATCACTTGGCTTAGCTGCATATAAATAAAACATATACCAAACAAACACACCAAAACTAAACATACCCTTTTTGGGCAAAGTACTTTTTATGATATGTGGATTTTATTTGATCTTAAATGGAGTATGTTTAGAAACTGAGACTTATGGTTCAATCTGGAATTGTGTTAGGAGGCTGATGTTTTGCATTGGATTCTGATGTATTGGGATTTTGAGCATGCAACCCTGGTAAATAGACAGTCAATGAAAGGTATTGATGGGAGAGCCTGTATACATCAGCTCTTAAAAAGTGTTTTATGGAAGAAACGTTCCTACTAGAGAAGCACCTGAATTAGTTGGTCAAGCCACAAGTCTGTCAATTTTTTGCCGAGGTGAAAAATATAACTAGCGAGATTTATTTATTTATTTAGCTTGTGGCCATTGCACAAAAATAATACAATTTAACATTAAATTACAATTAAAATTCAAAATTAACATGGTGTAGCCAATCTAAAGCTTCATTTGAAATGTTAATAAAATCTATCGGTGATCCCCTGAAGGCTCGAAGTGGGCAGTCAAATGTCACGTGACGGATGGTTTGTTTCTCCTCACCACAGTCGCATCTCGGCGAATCTCTCATTCCCCATGTATACAAAGATGAAGCAGATCTGCCATGACCAGTCCTAACTCTGTTAAGAGCTACCGAGATCTTGCGAGGAAGGTCGAGTCCCTTTAGTGCCTGTTGACTGTCGAACAGGGAGTGCCATTCTGGTGGGGCTGAGGCTATCTACTCCAATTTCCAAGCTTCTCTCCCTTTAAAATTATCAGATATAATCTGTTTTACAGTTTTTACACTTGGATTTCTCGATTTAAGTCTCACAAACATATTATCCATGTCGTCATGGATGGGCAGATCCAAGTTATCACAGATCTTATTATACTGGGCAATTAGGAGATTGTGTCGTCTTATTGTAGGAGGTTCGATGTTGCACAAAACAGGTAGCCAGTACAGTGGAGTGGTCTTAATACATCCGCTAACTATCCGCATTGTCTGGTTTAGAACTGTGTCGATCTTTTTGACGTGGGCGCTTTTTATCCAAACAGATGAGCAGTACTCAGCTGCAGAATATACAAGGCTCAGTGCTGATGTGCGGAGTGTAGAGGCGGATGCTCCCCAGGAGGTGCCAGTTCACTTCTGCAGAATATTATTCCTGGTTCTTAGTTTTGCTGCAAGGTTGTTTAGATGTTTATTGTACGACAAGGTGTGATCCATTACGACTCCCAAATACTTGGGGAACGGGTTGTGTCGGATGGGAGTGCCATCAAGAAGAACGTCAAGTGAGAGATTCGCCACCCGATTGTTAAGATGGAAGACACTAGTTTCCGTCTTGCTGGAACTGGGTACAAGATGCCATTTCCGAAAATAGTTGCTCAGGGATTTGAGGTCTGCTGTTAAACTATTTTCAATTTGCTGAACGTTATCAGATTGTTGTACTACTGCCAGATCGTCGGCATAAGAGAACTGTCTGGATTCTGTTTGAGGAATGTCAGAAATATAAACATTAAAAAGAAGTGGGGCAAGAACTGAGCGTTGAGGCAGACCATTATTCACTCTTCTTACTTTGCTTATCTTATTGTCTGAAACAACCTGGAATGTTCGGTTAGCTAGCATGGTATTGATCAGACAAGTGATTTTTTTACACTTCAAAATGTTCAGCAGTTTATATACCAGGCCCTCTCGCCACACTGTATCATAGGCTGCGGTAAGGTCAACAAATACAGCACCAGTCTTCAATCGTCTCTCGAATCCTGCTTCTATGTGAGTTGCCAATGCCAGGACCTGATCCTTGCAGTTTCTTGCAGGTCTAAAACCTGCCTGTTCAACTGGGAGGTTTGCGAAAATAATTGGACTGATTCTATTGTAGATGATCCTTTCAAATAACTTGTAAGTAGTACTTAGCAGTGAAATAGGTCTAAAATTCTCTGGAACTTCAGGGCTTTTTCCAGGCTTCAGAATTGCTATGATCTTTGCCCGTTTAAATTCTGCAGGAATGACACTTGTCTGTAGTATGTTAGTGAAGAAGCGGGCCTGTCGCGGTAGCTGATTTCTATATAGATGTTAGTATAGAGTTTAGTAATAATGAAGGCAGAGTACTTCCAAGTCAGCACAGTAGCAGGAAGGTTACACCGCTAGTACACGACACCATGCCAAGGCCGCTTTGCTAGCAGTCCTTACTGTGGGAAAGCTGCACAGCACGATGAGTACATGAGGCTAACACACTATGGGCACGTGATACACACGCGTGTTCGTAGTGACTGTCAGCCAATGAGAGGAAGGCTTTCCCCACCTTCCGGATCGAGGGCGCCTCTTTGCGCGCACGATTCGCCCCAGTCCGCGATGTGATTTTTAGTAGTGAGAACCTGTAACGGTCTGATCAAGCCATTTTGAGCATTTTTCCAAGAATCCTCCCTCTGCTGGCTTGTGAAGCATTTCTGTCTCACATCGGATCCTATGGTCCATCATTCTAATACCAGGAATGCTGATTTTATGTACCAGTCGATTGTAATTGTACCATACAACTGCTCTCGCCGAATAAATCAAGTAACCGCAGTTCTTTACATTATTCAAGGAGCACCTACGTCCCAAATTTCAGACCAGTTAAGTCTCTGTGCATGTATTTTATCCCAGCTAGGAACTTACAGATGCCGGCTGGAAACCGGAAGTACCTCAGTTGGCAGTAAGTAGACGCTGGGACGGACCCACAGTGGGTAAGTTCGGCTCTCGCTCGGTCATCACGCGACAGGCCAACCATTTTTTAGTATGTTTTCCACAGTGTGTAAGGAACTCTGGGTGAACTTCGTCAAAACCTGGAGCCTTCCCATTCTTCATTTGTTTGATGGCCCTTGCCACCTCTATTTCGGTGACAGGGGATGAGAGGTTTGTAGGGGCAGAGTACAATCGTTTTAGATGGAACAATAGTTTTTTCACTTTCCGAGTATGATCTTTATCGGCGCTCACTCTAGACATGTTGACAAGTCGACTTGCTATTTGGTCTGGAGTGACCTGATGCTTTGCTTGAGGGTTATGTGGGATTCCACCTAGCTTTTTAAGCAGGCTCCATGCTTTCCGGCTGGACTTCTTGAAATTCAAGGTTTGTACCGTATCATTCCATTTACGTTTTTGGGCATTGTCCAGGCTCTGCAGGAGTTCGTCGGCTGCTTCTGTATGTCCGTTTTGTTGGAAATCATCATATAGCATTTCGCATGTTTCGTTCCAACACGGGATATATTATTTTCTAAAGCCTCTAGGAATAGACTTTTTAGCTGTCGCTATGGTTACTCTGACAAATATATTATAATTTTTTACTAATGGAGGTATCCATCTTAGGTTTTTATCCAGGTTACCAGCAAATTCTTCCCACTTTGCTTTCCCAAAGTTCCATCTAGGTAAAGGAGAGGATCTAATTATGGGAATTGTTAGGCCAACTTCTAGCAAGACTGGTTGGTGTTGACTATGTGGGAAGGCTTGTAGGACTCGTCTTGTAGTTGGTAAAGGGTGGCTTTGATCGTCACGTGAAACAAAACATAGATCTGGGTTGGTTTCGGTGTTCCATCTTCCCGATTTAAAAGTACCCGCGTCTTTCGGGTTAAAAACTAAGTTCATGTTATTTGCTGCCGCCCATTCCTCTAGCCTGATTCCATCCTGGTTGTTTTCTGTGTACTTCCAATCTGTATGGTGGCTGTTGAAGTCGCCAATATACATTACAGGATGTCGAGACTCTGGTAGAACTTCACTCGGCCATGAAACGGAAGGGGGTTTATACACATTAATAATTTTAATGTTGTTCACCACTGTGGTAATAATGTGGATGTTATTTTCGCTGCATGCTGAGATGAGGTAGGCATTGGTAACAGTATTTCGCACATATGTTGCGCACCCGTAATTTTGATGATGAGTGGCACCTAAAATTTTGTAGCTTTGTACTTTCCCTCTCAGACTCAGCTGCAAATCATCCTTGGTGTGGGTTTCTTGAACGCAGGCTATATTGACGTTGTGGTCAAGTAATAACTTTGAAATGCAATCGCTTTTTGATCGGCTTATTCCTTCCATGTTAAGTTGGCAAACCCTTAGTGAAGGTCCAAGGGTTCTTGCCTTTTGGTTCTGATAAGAACCGTTAGGCGACATGAGGATTACTGTGCTCTGGTTGCCAGGAGATCCTGTAGGATTGTCTGGCAGGCTGACTGTGTAGACTATTTAGCCGTGCAAGCACGTTGCCCAGGGTGTACCACGAGGAGGCTAGTCTACTTTACACTTTACTAGCGAGATAAATAGGTGACATCTGATCAAATATTCATTTCACTTGTTGATAAATCTGTGAGTATTTTTAAGGGCTCAGTATATCATCTGAGGTCCAAGTGGCAGTTTTGTCTATGAAACTGTCAATGAGTTTTCAGCATTACAAGAAGGATTAGTTAATATTGAGAAGAATGAAATGAAACTTTGCAGAGCTCTAAAGCCAGTTTAAGTGAAATAATGTAATTTTAAAATAATAATAATTCAAAAGAAAGCTAAATTCACTAAAATTCCATAGTTTCTGACCGTGTAAATAACTTAAATAATTTTTAGACACTTCGATAAATGCACTTCACTTTTAACATTTTTTTCACATATTCCTAGTAATTTCTTGATCTAAAAAGTAGATTTCCTGAAATAACTAAAAATCTAATTTAACATATCCAAATTTCAGAATAGTTGATGCAGTAGAACAGATTTTACATAAGTTTTTAGAACACACGTGGTACACTTAACATTTATTTGTAACTAAACCCAACCTCTTTCAGAGATGAAATAACTTTTAAAACACGTAATTAAATCCAAAGAAAACTCCAATAATTTTACCTTTTTGATATTAATAATACTTTCAGAGTTGTTAACAAAATACCATATGACTTCTAAATAGTTAATTTACCAAATCTTGTCTAAGCTGTAATTTCATTATCCTGCACCGATTTTTGTATAATTTACACCATTAAACTTGGGAATTTTTGGAGAACATTTTGACACTAATTTTGTCCAGGTAACTTGCAATTCAGCAGAACTTCGAAAATATTGAATAAATTCAAATGTTTGGGTAAAACCCCATTTGCTTCAGAGACATGTATCACTAAGCAAATTAAACAAAAAATTAAAACTAATCACTCGATATTTCGCACTAAACATCCTTTAGACTTCTAGCAGATAAGTCTAGACACTGTCAAAGTTTGAACGCTTTCATTACCTTCAATAATTGGGAATGTTCAGTTACGCGGAAGCAAAAAGGTGCTGTACAGTTGCTGACGTCATTGGTTTGGGGGGTTCTATAAACGATCGTGCCGCAGCCTCACGGTGTCTTTTTCTCTGGGAGCGATATGTAAGGTAACTCTGCGTTAGCCGGTTTGTTGCGGAACGGTTGTGCTGCTCTAGCCTGGGCTTGTATCCGCCATGTTGGGTGTCGTTGTAACAGATTGCGATTTTAATGACTACTTAGAACTTTTAAATTTCAAAAGGGGTTTTTATTCTGTCGGTATCTTGTTCTCTCCACAACCTGCAATTTTCTGGGGACGTTTGTTCGATTGCCCACTAAACTGTATAATGCTAATTTTGAAAATGTGACTTTTTAAATAAACTCTAAAATTTTTTCCAAGTGAACTTTTTTGTGATTTCATAGTAAACTGTTTCAATCTTTTCTAAGTTTGTGGTTTGAACAAATTTGGTGGTGACCATTAAGCATTTTAGTTGAGTATCCAGGCAGGTGCATGGTCAAGTTAAAATTGTTTTGTCAAAATTCCACAGAACTTTAATTTAAGTGAACTGCTAGTTAAGGTACTAAGCCGATACTACAACCCCGGTATCAGTAAAGGTCCTTACAAGAGGCAGAGAAGAAATAAAGATAAGAAAATATAGGGAGAAGGGAATTAAGAAAGAGAGGGGAGAGGGGCAGAGAGAAGAAATCAGATTATCTGAACTTAAGAAGTGAAAGATGACCAGTACCCAAGATATGACAGTTCAAAATAACACAGTTCTGAGTGGCTAGTGTCTCCAGGCAAAGTTCTAATAAGCTTTGGTGTCATAGCTTTAGAAACCCTTTCATTATCATTTTTTAGATTTCATATTGAGCTTACGCAAATACTTTTGTGATCCAGAGCAAATAGTGTAGTGGACAGTATTTTGCAGTTTTTTTTAGGCTGGTATATTCCAGACCTTCAAACTAATTATATTTTAAATGGAAGCATACATGGAACTCATTTAGTAATAATGTTATTTGATACTGAAGTGGTGGAATTAGGTTATTTCATCTAATATCATCCAGTAAAATTTCTGTTCCTCCCAGCAATCAGTCTGTTGATTGACTTGATGCAATTCTCCACCTAACTTGAGATAACCTCTCCACCACTGAAATTCACCTAATATTTCTTCCAATTTCCTTCCTAACCATCTGTAAATTATCCTAGTTACTAATTTTGAAGCATGTGATGTTAGACTAATTGTGTGATAATTTTTATATTTGTCAGTTTGTGCTTCCTTTAGAAGTACTACGAATATATTTTGATTAAAATATTTTTCATGAATTTTTTACACCAATTTGAATAATCAATTGTTTCCTTAATCTTCTACACATTTTAGCAGTTTTTTAGGAGTCTCGTCAATTCCTACTGCCTTATTTGATTTCAAATCTTCCAAAGCTCTGTCAAATTCTGTACTTAATTTGATTGCAATAGAGCACACGCTCTGGTGGCAATTTCCCTTAACACCCATCTTCCCTCTTTCCTACACCCACCTACATTTGCACTCTACAAATTTTAACATTAAATTATTTCAACGTTTTCGGTAAATCATTCATCATTTCCCTTGGCAATCTCTGATACCCTTACCTATAAAAGAGAATCTTCCAACACCCTTGAGCCTGAAATCAAGTGCCAGCTTGTGGTCATGGTCATCTTTTCCCTTTCATGCACTACTTTTCATACCTATACCAATATCTTTCCATGCCTCATCACCAGTATACGCCTTGTACACTCCCATGACCCTCTTCATCCTCCTCCTGTCCTCCAATGAATTCCATTACAGCTCCTTTATCATATCTGTTACTGATTGCATTCTGTGATAATTTCCAGAAACATATCTAGAAGCGGTTTTTTGAGCCCTCTCCAACTCCTGTATTGATACGCAATATGTGGGTCCCATACTACACTACCATATTCGAGCAATGGTCTGACCAAAGTTTTGTAACCCAATTCCTTTATTTCTCTCGTGCATCCCCTCATCACTCTTTCCAAGTGCAGAATTTTTAAACCTTTTCCTACCCTACCTGTCCAATGTGTCCTGCCCAGTTAAGCTCGTTATCAAATGTAATTCCAAGATATTTACATTTCAAATCTTCAATGAGCAATTCTTTCCCCACCTTATAATAATAATCAACCTTTTGTTTTTTATTTGTGTATCTAATAAGCTGACTCTTCTTTGCATTTATCTTCATCCCATGTTTACAAACCCAACTAGATATCCTGTCCAGATCACCCTGCAACTGTTTACAGTCCTATATCAATTTGATCCTTTTATACAGCATTATGTCATCTGCAAACAATCTAATTTCAGATAGTAACAATCAACACAATTATTCATTAGAATAATGAATAGCAGTGGTTCCAATACACTATTCTGTGGCACTCCCATTTTTACTTCCACGCCTTTTGATACTGCATTTCCTACACTAACTTTCTGTTTTCTACCTTTTAAAAATTCTTCTACCCAGAAAATCACTTTCTCATCCACTTCAATTGTTTTTACCATATTTACTACCATTTTATGGCTCACTATGTCAAATGCCTTGCCTTTGACAGATCTAGTGCTGCACTATCAATTGGGCCCCACTTGTCCATTTCATCTGAAATATCTTGCATATATCCCACCAACTGAGATTTGCATGAATATTCTAGCCTGAACACATGTTGCCTACTTGAAAACCACTTATGTTCCTCACATATATTTTTTTTTTTTTTCAAATCCTCAGTAACTTCTTCTCCATCCTTATCTATGCATCAGTATGGTCCTCCAGCACTTACAATACCCTTCATAACCCCATCGTTAGCCACTTTCTTTAAGTCCTTGTTTAGTTGTTTTAAATATTCCCTACTACCCTGCTTCCTCTTGATTCAGTTATGTTCTCTTCTTACCAACCTCTTTAACGTTCTCACTTCCCTATTATAGTACACACGTTCACTACTTCTCTTTATTTTCTGCTTTGGAATAAATTTTTCTTCCCCTTTTCTTATCATCTCCTTGAATTTTTCCCAAGTTGACTCTGTACCTTCCTTCCATTTGCTGAATCATTCTCTGAAATATCTCTTCAGGTGTGAAATCTGTGCCTTTTTATAATTGTACCAATAACCCCTTCAATTTTGGCTGCTGGTTCACTGAGTCCTCTAATATTTATCAGAACTGCTTCATGATCACCTATTCCTTCCGTTACTTGACATCCACAACATTATCATTGGGCTTTATTAGGAATATATCCAAAATATTTTGTCCCCTAGTGTTCTGCTGTACCACTTGTCCTCCTCCTCGTATTAAGGTATATGCAAATCTCTGTTCCCTTGTGTTGTTAATATTATTTCCTTCTCAGTTTATACCAGGTAAATTTAAATACCCACCAATAATGATCATTCTATTATCACCTCTGAAATCTGAGTATGAGTTTAATTTTTCCCCAAGAGCCTCATCTTCAACTGTCATTCTTCCACTGCGGTAAGCAACCAACACCCTGATTTTTGATTACCCCAAGTAACTCATGGTATTTATCTATGAACGCCAGTGAACTGTGGTAGTTTCTGCTAACTAGTATGAAAACTCCTCCATCAATTGCTCCTCTATCTCTGTGATTCACTCTGTAACCATTAGGAAAATCCTCACTGTCTATTACTTTATCTTTTAACTAACTCTCCACCCCAATTACAGGTATTACTTGTAGTTCGTCTGTCTCTATTAAGTTTGCAAATTCAATTACTTTATTAATTATACTTCTATAGTTCACCTTTAACACCCTTATTACTAGCTTTATAATAACAGCATCTCATACATAATAATTTTCTCTTTACAGCATGTTCAAATCATCCCCGTCACAAAAATTCTCTATGTATTCCTTCAATGTTTTGCACTTAAAACATTTCTAATCATCAACTTTAATGTTTATTATACATCTTTCCTAATTTATCCAAAAGTTCTGTTCAATCCTCTAATAAACAGTATCTTCTTCATGCAAGACTATTTCCTTCCATTTTGCTTCCAGTTTTATTTTGCTTTCTGGCATTTCCTATTTGTATGATTACTAAAATATGTGCTGCCGATTATCTATGATCCTACAATTCAAAACTTTCTTCTATGATTGAAGATTTTTGGATGGCTTATTTCATATTGCCAAATATTTCTCTATTAACAACAATTCTCTCTCTCTCACTCTCTCTTCAGTGCATTACAGTCTTTTTCAGCTGAATTTCTTTCAGAGTTATTTCTTAGACCCATGTCTCCAATACAATAAACTGATATTTCCATCCAAATTCCACACATTACATTCTTTCATTTTGCCATATCATCACACATACTAAGCACAGAAACCAAGGAATAGGTCAGAAACAGAAGAATTCCCAATTATGTGTGGCATAGAATCTAAAACATATTGAAAAAATACCTTCAAGCAGTTATATATCTTGACAACTACTTGAGAATACACTTACTCTTACCTAGGCAAATCTATGATCTATGATTAACTTCATTTATTCTGTATCTAGTTTACTACTTTATGCGACTAAGGGACTAACAAAAATATTGGCTGTCTCTTTTTTGTTATCATATTAAAGTAAAGGGAAGTTCATTTAAAATGCTATCATTCTGTTGATGCCAGTTTTGTGTGAAAATCAAGACAGATTTTCTGCTAGTTATCATTGTTATGTAATATCAGAACAATAGGGATTATTCATTTATCTAATGAAGAGTACATTCCTATGAAATTCATTATAAGCTTCATTCATCGCTGTTTCATCTGCTGTTAATTAGTTTTCACTGTGCAACTTTTCACACTGAGAACAGGCTTATTGTCTCTACTATGGTTTCACGGTCTCTAATCTCATACATTAATGACATTTCCAAGAATAGGATTTCTCATACCCAGATGTCTAACATGGACTTGATGAAGTCCATAAACACCCTATCAAATGAAAATACGTGACATTGTTAAAAGGAATTATTATCAAGAACACCAACTGGTGCTCTGCAGAAGCCAAACTGGATTTAATCTAATTTTTCGTAAAGCGACTTGGAGATGGAACCAACAAATACATTAATACATATTACAATCCCTGTTTACATCAGGAAATATAAAACATTTGACTTCGGCGTATCTTTCTGAAACAAAATTAATTACATTTAGTGTAAAGCACCTTTTGATGGCAAATATGTTACTATTATATAATTGCACACTGTGTCTGGCTGCTTATTATAGATCCAATATACAATATTATGACTACATTAGATTTTCCCACCTTCAAAAATGCAGCAACTTGTGATTACTAATAAAGCAATTTTATAAAGCTACAATAGGCCTAACAAGCCATCATGTACAGATAATAGCTATCAAAGTGGAAACATTTAAAAGGACACTGAATGTAGCTGCAGAAACAGGATGTCAGGCTCAAAGGTTAATGGGGGTTTAACACTTTTGCCTAAACTGTGAACAATTAAGTTTTTGACCTGTGTAGCCTTTTCGTACCTTTAATATTTACTGTCGGCCACCACGTATTTGTATTATAATCCCAAATACGATGGGTATAATGAAATGAGTTCACTTGACACAATTTAAGAATCACACAATACTTATATTCTTGATTCACTCATACAATATCGGTACCAGAATTTTGGATAAATCATTGAACAACAGTTCCATTGAAGATTACAGGCTAAGCACATTCATACGAGAAGACAAATTCACTAATTACCCCAACTTTAGTGATTACACAACTATTACGGCATGTTGGCACTTGCCACACTCCCATGTGGAGCGGTTTGCTACGCTAGCTGATGCGAAGTTACTTCACTGAAAATCATCGAGAGACTGAGGCAATTCATGGTGGCTGCATGGTCTTTTATAAGCTCCCTAGGGCCTATGACGTCAGCGACTTTTTTCTTTAATTAATATCTCCCAACCTACTAAATAGTTTAAATGCAATTTCTACCAGTGCTTCATATGATCATACTCTACCTACTTTAATTTCTTTTAGCATTCAAAAGGATTTCTATAAGATCAAACTTGAAGTCTCTTACATCACTGGTTGGTGCCATTTTTTGTGCCAGACCAACAATTAGCGACAATTTATTTTGAAAACTTAATTAGCTGGCAAACGCTTAGACGTTTTACCAAAATCATTATATATTCATGATCCTCTTAATTTAGGCTATCTACTGATATAAATTTCTCAACTGTAATCATTTTAGTTAAAAAGTTGATGTTTTTCTTGATTAAAACCACTAATCAAACTTCGCCAAATTAGTTAATTTTACCATCAAAATATCTGGAACAGTGCTGACTATTGCTGGTGATCAAAATCAGCTGGAGCTTTACTCCATTCAAAGATATTCCAAATCTTAAATTTTTGCTTTCCTAATCACGTGTTTCAAAATGCGAACAAACCGAATTATCTCTTAAAATATATTTTTCCCTATATATACACTTTAAAATGATTCTTATGATGAATTTTCACTGTAGAAATAAATGCAAGAAAATCCCTTCAAGTTGCTAATTAGCTTACGTGAACTTTCTAAGTCCCACATAAGCGACTATAGAATATTTTACTATTGGGGAGTACTTTTGGTAAACTAAAAGGTGCCTTACAAGGACCAGCAGCATGAGGAAATCAAAAAAGATATCACAGTGGAATAGTGGACTAAACGAAGCAATAGAGCTAAATAACAAGGCTTTTAGAAAATGGTTCAAGTTGAGGACATGAGAGGCAAGAGAGAAAAGAAGGAATTGAATGGGGAATATGACAGGTGATGGATGAGAATAGCAGGCTTAATAGATATATGGAATGGTAAAAATGAAGATGAAAGGTATGAGTTGGATAAAAATGGAAGTGAGATAAACAATAACAAAACACTAAAAGGGTTGGAGGAGGAGTACTTTGAAGCACAACTAAACACAATTTAGGCAAGGAAGATATATTGCTTGAAGAGGAAGAGGAAAAAACAAAAAAGAGAATTGGAAACAGCTGTGAATAAAAAAATTTGCAAGTACCTCACACTACATTGATGTCATTAAAGTCAAAATGACATGGGAAGGAATTCAGCCATGGCGTTTTCCTGGCAGTCATCTTAAATTATTTCAGAAAACAATAAAAACCAAAATCTGGATGGCTAGATGGAAATTCTACTTGTAAACCAACACCTTTCTGAAAGCCAGGACAGGGTGAAAAGGCACCAATTACTGATGAAGTTAGTGTGGAGCTGGAGTAATGAGGAAGTGCCTATATTCAGTGATTAGAACAATAATGAAGAGCTCAATTCCTGAAGACTGGAAAAAAGGTATTGAGAAGTGCATATTGAACACACTTAGCATAGGGTAAGGTTATGAAGTGTGATTAAAAAAAAAGCAGAGTTATGGTTTTTCACAAAAATCTTCATTTATTTTTAATGATTTTTCCCCCTTCAAGGTACTTCCCTTTAAATATAAGATACTTGTACCAGTTATTTTCCAATTTCCAAAGCACTTCTCAAACTCAATTTTTAACTTTAAGTTTCTTCTGGGATTCTGTCTGTGTGTTTTTGGCTTCACAAAATGATGTCTGTAATTCTTTTCAACAGGAAGAAATCAAAGTAGGCCATATATGGAAAAAACAGAGGCATAATGGTGGTGTTGTTTTGGGCCAGAACTTCATGGAGAAGCTGTGGTGGTGTAACGGCTAGCGTTCTGGCCCTGCATTCAGTAGGACGGCAGTTCGAATCCTCGTCCGGGCATCCAGATTTGGGTTTTCCATGGTTTCCCAAATAACTTCAGGCAAATGCCAGGATGCTTCCTTCAAAAGGCCATGGCCGAATTCGTTCCCATTCCTTGCCCTCCGTACTTTCCCATCTCTAAAGACCTCGCTGTTAGAGAGACGTTAAGCAGATAAAAAAAGAAAAGAAAAAAAAGAGAAGCTGTGAAATGTGAGCAAGTGCATTATGATGGTGCAGCTGATATGAATTGTTCAACACGACTCTAGGAGTTTTATTTGAATTGATTCATGAAAATCATGTAGAACTTACAGGCTATACTCCTTGTTTCCCGTACAACCTGGTGGAAACAACTTGTTGCGATTTAGAAAAGGTCCAGTTGCATGCAATAAACTTCTGGTGATGTAATACTGATTGTTAGACTTGCAGTTTCTAATATGTCCAGTAACTATAATACGGTTCACTTTAAAGTTCACTCTGGTTTTATTCACACAACACAAACAAGTTTCCCATCACCACCCCTAGTTAGAGTATTTACTTTGAGCATAGATAAGGCACATTGTACTTCTTCTCTTACAATTGCTGATTCTGACCACACTACGGCCCGACGGCATTACACGCTCTGTTCAGACCACTAATTCCTTCCGGCTCTCAGTTCTCCATGAAACACTTGTCTAACATACTGAAAGGACAGCATCAAGGTTCTTTCTATGTCAACTTTGTACCTAATAAAAAGGAAGCATGGCTCACATTACTATTACATATGCCATACTACAACTTTGCTTCTGTCTCTTGCTATCGCCTGTTTTAATACATTAAATTTACTACTACTTATCCTATCCACTCTTTCTTCATGTAATTGACCTAATACTGTCTTGCCACTACCCCCCCTCCCCCCTCCGGGGTTATATTTGCTACTAGAAAACTACAGAGCACAATAGCAAAGATAAATCCAGCAAATTAAAGAGATAGTTTGTTATACTAATAACTTCTTACTTACACCACACAAAAGCTTTACATTGAACAAAGAAACTTACCTACTTATACAAAATCATCACTTTTTGTTGATGGCGATGGGCTAATGATTACAGCTTCACTTACACCAAATAATCAGAAATAACTTTAAATTGTAATTAATTACAAAAATAATACTAAAATTACCATGCTACAAGTGTGGTGTATTGACAGAAAAGGAGACATACTTTACACAGTGACCTCCCAAAACCAATAAAAGTTCAGTGGCATTCAACGTGTCCAAAAATCACCAAAATTCCAATGTCTTATCACAGTCGCCATGTGGCAATTTAGTATAAAGGTTTGGTGGCATGCGATAAACTTGTGGCGATGTAATACTGACTGTTATGCATGCAGGTTCTTATATGTCCAGAATTAATAAACGGTTAGCTTTGAAGTTCACTCTGGTTTTATTCACACTACACATACAAGTTTCCCATCACCACCACTAGTTAGATTATTTACTATGATCATGGATAAGGTACATTGTACTTCTTCTTTTACAATTGCAGATTCTGTCCAAGCTTTGGTCCATCAACGTTACACACTCTGCTCAGACCACGAAATCCTACCAGCTCTCAGTTCTCCACAAAACAATTGTCTAACATACATGACATAAAGGACAACATTAAGGTGCTTTCTATGTCCACTTTATACTTAATAAAATGGAAATATGGCTCACATTACTATTGCATACACCGCGCTATAGCTTTGCCTCCGTCTCTCGCGACCACCAGCTTCAGACTACCTACAACAATCACTTTACTACACTATGCGCTTCCATGCTCAACAATGCTTTGTGGAACAACTGAGCCTTAAAAAATAATTAATCCTATTTATTTCTCTGATTATCTTATACTTCCAAATATTTTATTAATCCTCCATATCATCAAAATACATGGAATTTATGACTGCCTATCCAATCTTTCTGGATATAGCTGGCCTAATACTGTCTCGCCACAAACTCATTATGAATTACACCAGAGCTCATCATCTTCAGGGCCCTTTTTGAAACTTTTGTATTACTTGTTTTTTATCATAGAAGATTTGCAAAAATGCAAGAGTCAACATTTCCAATGTGGTGCTGCACTTAACTCCGCTTTTTATGAAAAATTTCTTTGTTCCAGTTTTTAAAGAAGTAAAAAAATTGCTGAGCACATCTAAACAGGTGTAAGTATTTTGACATCCAACAACAGACAAAGTACCAAAAGTGGCTATTCATATAAAAAAATTCTGCATATTTTTTATCAGAACTTGTATGTTATGATCATACAGGTCAACTTTAGATCGCAATATGGTCAATGTCAAATGCATGCATGGTGGCTATTTAGATTTTTGAGCAGCAATACTAGTAGAGGCTGTGTTTAGTTTGAGATGCAGCCTGGACCACAATGAAAACTGACATTTCTTACTACACCATAGGGCTTAGGGAAATTAGTTATATTATTACTGATTACATTATTGTTGACATTAATTCAGCTACATGCAAGTGCTTTCAGTTGTATCGAGATGTAAAGTATTTTGCTGTCTTGCTCAAGCTTTAATACGAATGCACAGCAGGAAATTTGACATACATAAAGTGGTAATACTTTAATAATGTTGTTAGAAAGAATATAAAATAATTTGAGAGTTTATGTTTCTTAGCATGCAATATTTGATTGAAATTGTATTTTTGATGTGTAGTATAGCAACTTTGTGACAGACAGAATATATTTTGATTTGTGTGTTCTGTAACTATTGAAATGAGCAAAAGAGATGCATGAAAGTTGAATAACAAGAGACAACTGCTGATGTGAGAAACATAAAACCTTACAATGGGAAATGAACAAGAAAACATAACAATAATTGTTAAGAAACAGGTGGAAGATTGATACAAAAAATAAACAAATAAACATATGTAATTTAGTTTCATTGCAATAGAGTGCTTACTCCGGTGGTGATTTCCCTACACACCCATTTTTCCCCTTACCTTTCCTCACCGACTTTTTTCCTGTATTCATTTCAACCTTAAATTCTTTTAGAAGTTTTGGTAAATTATTCATCACTTCTCCTGGTATTTTATTCCTACCCCTTGTCAGAAAAAATAACGTGCTTCAGCAGCATGCTGGGTGGGTTGCTTGCTACAATCTGATCTGAGCTATGACCGTGCTTGGTACCTTTCCTCAAAGATGCTAGTTCTTTAAACATAACCAAACTATTGTAATATTTCCACAACAGTTAAAGGAATTAAAAGATATAAGAAAATTTAAAGTTTTCATTCTGTAAATAATTTACCTTACACTTGCCGGTACCAGGTCTTAGTATTAGGCATCGAACTATTGGATCTATATCTTAAGATTGCAGGTAGGCACTGCTCGACGAGTCTATAACTCCAGGCAAACTTCTATCCTGTACCCCACATAGAGACGAAATACTAAGTCACCTTCTCAAGAAGTGCATGCAGATGACTAACACAGTTGTTGTGCAACAACTTAAAAGATTCAAATCCTAACATCGCACAACTCCTGACACACATCTGTTTGTCTCGAAAGTCGGCTGAATAATGCTTGAACCCGGAAGTCTTGCATATCCTATTTATAAGATCCAGCCTCGAAGACGTAAAATCAACCTTTGGGCTCAGCCTAAAATTCTTAAATATGTTCCAATCTCAATGAAATTTTGATCTGTTGTAGTCCTAAATTTTCTTGTCATTTTATCTTATGATAACTTTTATCAAAAACACCATAATTTAAGACATACTAATTTCCAAAGTTAAAAATCACTAAATTTCAAATTATTTCTAAAGTTCTTACTCCGCCGAGCTGATTCTATCCCCAAAACATTGTTTAGCATTTTCCCCAACTTTTGAAATATTTAACCCTACTCAGCTCTCTGTATTTTAAGAATTATTCATTTAAAACCATATCTACGCTATGATAGCACAATCTAAATACATCTTCTATATTTAATTTCTCTGGAACTGTTGCTCTGATGGAGCTGAAATATGTGTCACATTCCTTAGCAAAAATTCCCTAAAATACTTGTGGTATAACAGGCTACCTAAAGTAAATAATTACTCTGTGAAATTGGTAGCCAGGGTAATGTTTATATAAAAAAAAGAGAAGTTAGATATAAGATCGGACAAGCTTGGTAAAAACCTTTGGTGTGTTTGCTTTGAACTTTAAGTTGCTGCTAAAAAGAACTTGTAAACATTCAGATAATTAAGGATATTATGACATGATAATAAAAAAGGAATTAAGTCATATAAGTTTATTATTTATTTAAAGCTTACTCAATCACGAGTTAAAACCGAACGTGTATCCTAACTATGATACAAAAGGAAGAAGATAAAAATAAAACATTAAAAGCGAGTATCATCATAGAAGATAGAACGGCTAATAAATAAAAAATGCGATATACTTCCTTCCTAGTTCTTTCTTTGCCTTATCTGATTTGGCTTTGTTGTACTGTTGGCATCAACATTGCACTTTACCACCATATTGTATCAACTTTTACCGAGTGTGGTGGTGTAACGGATAGCATTCTGGCCTCGCATTTGTAAGGACGGCAGTTCGAATCCCCGTCCGGGCATCCAAATTTGGGTTTTCCATGGTTTCCCAAATTACTCCAGGCAAATGCCGGGATGCTTCCTTAAAAAGGCCATGGCTGAATTCCTTCCCATTCCTTGCCCCCCATCCTTTCCTGCCTCCAAAGACCTCGCTGTTGAGAGACGTAAAGGAGTTAAAAAAAAAAAAAATGTATCAACTTTTAATTTAACTTTAGACACTTAAATATTGCCAGTATCATCAAACAAAGCATACCTGTATATCCATGGTTTGCGAAATTTTATCTTCAATTTGAGCCCATTTGCAAGGCTTTATCCCCGTTGTTTCTCAAAATGATGGAATCTAATTTTTTTTTTTTTTTACTTTTGCTTTAAAAACCTATTTCTTGTTTGGTTATGGATTCTATTTTCACATATAACGTGCATCTTTCTTATTCTGAATCAATGGTGTATGAATGTTAATGATATCTATCATTGGCAATCCCTACTTACCTATTTACAACAAACCTTTGATTATTAATCTTGTGTATACCACGAAAACAGATTATGTGTCTGACAGAATCCTGCTATTAGTTTAATATAATTCCTTTACCTCTTAAAACTGATATGGACCAACACTCATCACCCAGTTCTTTCCTGGCTTGGAATCCATCAGCAAGATTGTCCTCTGTGGGCATGACTTAATACGGTCCTTCCCTGAAACGTATCTGCTTCTTCCCAAAATCTTACCCACTGCTCCCCGCACTTGCTTCAGCAGACCACCCAATCGGAATAACATCCTGGTCCACAAGTATTTACCATCTGAGTCTCCTAGACCTTCACAGCGATCTTTCCCTTGTAACAGACCCCTCTGTAAAACATGTAGCATGCACCCTGCAACCACCACATACTCTAATCCTGTCACAGGAGAATCCTTTCCCATAATTGGACATGCTATGTGTTCTACCGCTCACCTTATTTACCAACTCACCTGTCTCCATTGCAATGCTTCCTACATTGGCCTCACCACTCAACAACTATCCTACAGTATCAATAGCCACAGGCAAAAAGTTTATACTTCAAACACTGACCACCCAGTGGCAGTTCATGCCAACTCACATGATTTGAACAACCTCAACACCTGTTTCACTGTTAGAGCTGTTAGAACACACATTATTTTATAATTTTTTCTTTTTTTTTTACTCCAAAATTTTTTTGTTTTAATTATACAGGGTGCTACAAAAAGGTACGGCCAAACTTTCAGGAAACATTCCTCACACACAAACAAAGAAAATATGTTACGTGGACATGTGTCCGGAAATGCTTACTTTCCATGTTAGAGCTCATTTTATTACTTCTCTTCAAATCACATTAAACATGGAATGGAAACACACAGCAACAGAACGTACCAGCGTGACTTCAAACACTTTGTTACAGGAAATGTTCAAAATGTCCTCCGTTAGCGAGGATACATGCATCCACCCTCCGTCGCATGGAATCCCTGATGCGCTGATGCAGCCCTGGAGAATGGCATATTGTGTCACAGCCGTCCACAATATGAGCTCTAACATGGAAAGTAAGTGTTTCTGGACACATGTCCACATAACATATTTTCTTTGTTTGTGTGTGAGGAATGTTTTCTGAAAGTTTGGCCGTACCTTTTTGTTACACCCTGTATATATTTCTGCCTTCATTTATTTACCCCTATAACTGATCCAGATCACAATAATATTTTTAGAATTTGTTACACCCTGTATATATTTCTGCCTTCATTTATTTACCCCTATAACTGATCCAGATCACAATAATATTTTTAGAATAATAATTTTTAGAATAATAATTTCTAAACAGGCACCACAGAGATAATCTTGATGCACTTCTAACCTTATCCCTCCACCCCCGGCACTTCCACCCCATCACGTGGTGGGTCGAGTTGTGATCACATCTTTCCCCCAGCCATATGTCTCGCCTCTCACTTGAATAAGGTTTCTCACCGAAATTTGTTTTGTTTTTGTGTTTTTTACGTGTTCATCTTCCCCTCCTGTCTTCATCTGTGGTAAGTGATGGGTCACCTTTCCCTTTCCTACCTTATTATTCATAACTATTTAGACTGAGATAATTTGTACCTTGCAACTGTGAAAGAGTTGTTATTATGTTAGATGCATCTGAATTATGTATGTCTCAGCTGTATGCTGACATGATTGTTACTACTCATCAACATTTCACCTACATGGCAAAATATAATTTATATTAATGACAGAGTGCTTGTGCATGTAATATAAACAATACTGTACCTGGAAACATTCAAATATCTTCAGATTAGTGAAAGAACAACAATTAGTTCCATACTGAGCACATTTTGTTCTACACAAAGGTTTAAATACTAAAATTTTTCAACTGTTCTATATTTGTGACTGTAAACTGTCCTTCTGTCACATATGGTAAGCAATAGTTCCTCTCTCTGCCACTGCTCATTTAGATTGTAAAATAGAGGATACTATTTTATTCATTGGTGTGATAAAAATTAAAATAACTAAAAATATGAAATGTATGTATAAGAATAATTCAACTACTATAAATTTTCATAAAACTGACACCTTTCTCTTTGAGACAGCATTAATGAGACCATCAGCTCCTTCAAGACTAAGCAAAGCATAATCATCTCGAAGAAGTGCCAACAGTGTGTCGAGGAAACCACGGGCCAGTGCTAAATGTGCACTTTCTTTTGACAAGGCTAGTAATGAACCCAGTGCTTTGAAAATACTATGCTTAGCACTGCTCCAGGAAGCTTGATGGAGGGCTACATCAAACAAGTGAAGTAGTAGCAGGCACAAGTCCCCTTCACCACTCTCATCCAACAGCTTATGTAGTGGTGTAATATTGCAATTTTCAAGTTCCTAGAAAAAAATTGAAGCACAAATTCTTTTGTAAGTTATATTGTAGAAAGATAAAACTAAAAAGAAAAAAAGAAAAGTGTCATAATGTTAAGAAGATTGTATTTCGAATCCAGTGTAGATATTATAACCACTAATAAGTCCCTTCTTCTTTTCACCCTCGGTATTTCTGTCATTTGCATCTGTGCTTACCACTAAAGAAGAGTGAGCTCGTATCTTGCATGTTCATAGCTGTGGTGTACTTGATCCTGGAGCAGGTTATAAAATGCATGAATGTCCACTAAATGGACACTTGGGGGACTGAAGGATGCCAATGCCGAGCACATTAGCCAGCAGATAGTAATAGCATATCACTGTTCTAAAAGCTTTTTTTTAACTGCTTAACGTCTCTTAACAGCGAGGTCTTTAGAGACGGGAAAGGATGGGAGGCAAGGAATGGGAAGGAATTCGGCCATGGTCTTTTGAAGGAAACATCCCGGCATTCACCTGGAGTAATTTGGGAAAACCATGGAAAACCCAAATCTGGATGCCCGGACGGGGATTCGAACCGCCGTCCTCCCGAATGTGAGGCCAGAACGCTAACCGTTACACCACCACACTCGGTTGTACAATAAACAACAAAATTTACTGCATGTAAAAGTTGATCATTTACCTGAAACTACCATAGTAGTTGCCAGATTTTGCCAGATGCACCTGGGATAAGTCTTATTTTTTAAATGTAACACATTACAAATACCGTTATAGATCTGAGAGATGGACTGCAGACCTTCTTTTGGAAGGATGCACCCTAGTTTCTTCTGTTCTTTCATTTCCCTTAATCCCAACATGGTTGGGAATTCACTGGAAACTTAACTTCCACATTTTGACCACTGTGTTAACACTATAACAATAAGCACTGAGTGTAATGCTCCAGTTCTGTATCAAGGCAAACTGCATTCAGTTTACTGTCTGTTACTGTGGTTTTTTCCTCCATGTTCAAGAGAAGGCTGAATCCACATTTTATATGCAATTACAGTGATATCATTGTGATCAGCCTTCCAAGTAACCATTGTTTGAAGCTATAATTGCACATTCTTTTATGTGGACTTTCCAGATCAGCTTCCTGCCTGATCACCCATAGGTATGTGGCTATGTCTATGTCTTCAACACCACTGTAAAAAAAAGTTCTTTTTACTGTTTTTATGACAATTTTTTCCCCATGTTTAGAGTGTTCCATATAACTCTTGTGCCCTTCACTTAGCTGTTGTGTAAGACCGTAATGTTTCCAAACTTCTCCTCACCAAACTACTACTGTCTTACTTTTCTAGTCCGGTAACTAAATCAATAATCTTCTCCAACAAACATGCATTTCTACCAATGCCACATTGTTAATTTGCCGTTTTAAATATGAACTCTAATAATCGTTGAAATACACTGATGAGTCAAAACATTATGCAGTGAGTAATGCATATAAATGGAGCAAAGGTGCATAGGGAGTCGGTCTTATGATGATATATGTGACAAAGGGTAAAATCCACTGACCTAAATGAATTTGATAAAGGGTAGATTCTTATGGTTCTGCAGCTGGGAATCAGTGTCTATGGAAATTGGTCGAAAGGTCAGTGACACTACAAGTAGGCTACAAGGTGAGGGATGTCCAAGTCTCATCACACAATGTGGAGTCCAGAGGTTCCGTAAAACAGGATTGGGGCAATCTGTGACAGATCTGATTGCAGAGCACAGTGCTACTGCATGCACAAGTGTTACAGAGTACACCATTTGGTGCACATTGTTAAACATGAAGCACTGCTGGAGATGGCTCCCACATTTTCCAGTATTGATCCAATGACATTGGCAATTACTATTATAGTGGGCATGAAATAATTGAGATGGAGTATGTATAAATGGAAACATGACACCCTGGATTCCAGGTTCCCTGGATACTAGGTTGATGGTCATGTCCAGATATGCCATCTTCCGGCAAATGATTGCTCAAGACATGCACCACACGACGGATGCAGACATGTAGGTGACATATTATATTAGACAATCACTGGGGCTTCCACAGCACCTATGGTAATGATCAAAGGAACATGATAGCTGGGGACAATGCATAAAAATTACAGACCACAAGCACTCCTTCATGCTTCATGTCTTCCCTGATTGTGATGCCATTTTCCAGCAGGATAACTGTCCATGTTACAAGGCCAGAATCATGCTAGAGAGGTTTAAGGAGCATAATAATGAACTTGTGTTGATATCTTGGCCTGATCTCTACATGATAGAAACTGCTATAGGGGTCAGCTCCATGCCAACAAACCACTGGCCCATAATTTAAGGGAATGGTAATTACCTTGGTTTGTATTGTATTCTGCATCAATTTTTTTTTGCATCTTTTGTTTTGAAATGAGATGTAACACAGTGTTGCTATGTTGGTGAAGTTTATGGTGTTGTTAAGTTGGTATGATGGGCTCGTGAGCCAGAGAGAGGGAGAAAGAGAATAGCAGGAATAATGAATATGGTGGGCATAAAGAAAGGTATGTGATTCACCCATGTGGTAGGAAGAGAGTAGTGGATGTGAAATTAATTAAAAGAATATGGTGAGAAACTAATAAGCATGTCAACATTTGTGAAGCAAATTATGGAAGGGTATTTTGAACAATGGATGTAAAGAAATGTGAGGTAAGATTGTTTCCTGCTTTGTTTATGTATCAAAGTGTTAATTGACTAAGCAAGTGTTTATTTAAAAAAAGGAGTACTCTATTTAATTCAGCACAAACCAGGACCTTTTTTATATTGCAGACAGAGTGAATCCAGAAGGAGTTAAGGATACTTATGGATTTGCATCCATAATACTAGGTAAACTAACATAACCATTTATCTTACAACCTGTGCTTAGACATCTGAGTGCCAGATACCTCTGGAAAAATGCCGAGGACTTTTTGAATCCATGCCATGCCAAATCATTGCTGTATTGTGTTCAACATACTATCAATCAGGTGGTAATGATGTTTTGGCACATCACTGTACCTCTTATCTTAATGCACTTTGTTTGCAGGATTTTCAAGCAACTTTCCATTATTCTGCAATTTAATCTGTGTGTGTGTGTTTTTTATGCGCCAGTATCTGTATCTTTCAATCCATAAATGCAGCATTTAGATGAAAATTCTCAAACAACAAAAAATAATTTTTCAGTCACAATGAATAATTAGAACAACATGAATTATATCCTGTCAATATGGAAAAATGAAGAAAATTAAAATTTTCACCTAAATATGTTGCTGAAAGAATATTATTTTGATTAGGAAATCAGCACAAAAACTTAAGCCTTAAGTAATATAATTGAAAATGCAAAATGAAAACTATATATTTATTTTTTTTTATAACTTACCAAATTAATTGCTTTAAGCTCTTGTGAGAAGAGGTAAGTTAATGAACAAAGAGCATTTTTCAGGAGATTTGATGATGAGCTTTCTTTTAAGCACAACTGTATAGCATTTACAAATTTATTCTTCCCAGTATTATGTAATTCTTGCATAACAGCTTTATAACCTTCATATGTTGTAGAAATGGCAGATAGAAGACGAAAAACTTCTCCCCATAGTTCATTACGCATATGCGTGGAATCACCAGTGTTGTCACCTATGGAAAGTTTAATTGAAAAATTACTTACTTCCGCTGAACTCTTTTCTAAATGAAGTATTTTCTGTTAGCATAACAACCATTTGTAATGAGGTATTATCCTTTAATTACTAAAATTATTAATTATAAAATTGCATGTAAAATAAAGCCATCATTTTTTTTTTTTTAAATAAAGAAAAATCAAAATGTCTTACAAAATAACTCTGTATTTAGGAGTTGCAGCAAGATCTTCAAACAACCATGAGTATGAAGCATAACATGGTGGCTGCTGCTATCAAGTGACACACACAGGGACAATAATGCACATATTGCAGTATACATCTCAACGACATCACTATACAGCATTTTCTTCCATGGATGTTTTCCTTTAACAGGAATTTCATCAATGCTCCTAAAACAATCATTTTCAACAAATTATCAAGATATTATCCAAGTGAGAAGCTGTCATCAAAAAATAATTGTATCAAATGTTCTTAGACTCTATGCGCAAAATGTTTCAAATAAAACTAGTTTTTCCAAGATGATATATAAAGGCAAAGATGAAAGCTCTTTTCATTGTTCAAACTACAGCAAAAGAGTAAATACCTACACAATATAACACCTATACAGTTGAGCAAATGAGAAAAAGGAAAACTACCAAACACATATGGCAAGGTAGAAGTGAATGGATAAACAGTAAGGAATTATTTTGCAAATCAGCATCCCCCTCAAAACAGAATAAAGTAACTGGTGTCTCAGTGATATTTACTGCAATTTTACAGTACTACTAGCATAGCATCTGGCATTTCCCAAGCTACGAGGGCCTTTTTTTTTAACTTCCGATAGGCCATAAATGAAAGACAAATGGACATGGAAAAAATATTTTATTACCAACTGTTACGTACACTTATGGTTACTTTTCAACATAATCACCTTGAAGATTAACACATTTGTCATACCTGTGGACAAGCTGTCCAATATCCTCTTCACAAAATGTTGTCACCAATGACTTTAAATGAGTCATCACATTGTCTTGAAGCTCCTTGTTAGTTCTGAACCGCTGTCCTCCTAGCCACTTCTTCAGTTCAGCAAAAAGATGAAAGTTACTTGGTGCTAGGTCGGGACTGTATGGCGGGTGATCAAAAATCTCCCATTGAAATTGTTAAAGAAGTCGCTGGGTGACACCAGCACTGTGAGGGCAAGCATTGTCGTGGAGCAGAAATATGCCAAAAGTCATCATGCCTCTTCTTTTGTTATGAATGGATTTCTATAAACATTTTAAAGTTTCACAGTAAACAGCTGCATTAATCGTGGTCCCCAGCAGCGTGAACTCCACAAGCAATACACCTTTTAGACCCCAAAACACGGTAGCAATAACATTTCGGTTGTTGAAGGTCTCTTAAAATTTTTTTGGTTTGTTTGGTGAATTTATGTGCATCTATTGTTGGGATTGTTGTTTCATTTTGGGTGTGTCGTACTGAATACATGTCTCATCTCCAGTCACAATTGATTTCAAAAAATCTCCATCTGCATGATAATGGTCAAGGAACTTAAAAGCTGACGCCATTCAGTGAGTTTTGTGGTTGTCAGTCAACATTTTAGGGACCCAGCGAGCAAGGATTTTTTTGTAGCATAAAGTCTCTGTTATTGGATAAAGGAAACAAAGAAACTGCCGCGAGGCAATGAAAATAAGATAGGATAGGGAAAATAAACAGTTACCCGTCACTTACCACAGATGAAGGCAGGAGGGCGAAACACGTAAAAACACAAAAACAAAAGAATTACACAATATTTCGACTTTTCAGTCTTACTCATGTAGGAGGCGAGACATATGGCAGGGGGAAAGATGTGGTCACATCCGAGCCCGCCACATGAATGAAGCACAGGCGGAAAACGCGTGGTAGTGGAAGAATTGTCGAAAATAAATAAATAAAGAAGGGAAAAATATATATATATATATATAAAAAAAAAAAAATAACCGACTGTAAAATGAAATGAGAGATGGCAAGTGACAGGTTTAACGTAGGTTTAGGCCAGGGGTGTGTCTGGTGTCAAGGATATGTTGATAGGCTAGTTCCCATCTGCGGAGTTCTGAAGGGGTGGTGGTATTTGGAAAAACTCTAATAGCTCTGACTGTGAAACAGGTGTTGAGGTTGTTTGAATTATGGAAGTTCGCATGAATTGCCACGGGATGGTCTGGGTTGGAAGTATAAACTGTTTGCCTGTGGCCATTCATTCTGTAGGAAAGTTGTTGAGTGGTGAGACCAATGTAAGAGGCAGTGCAGTGGATGCAGGTGAGTTGGTAAATAAGGTGAGTGGTAGCACATGTGGCATGTCCAATTATTGGGAAAGATTCGCCTGTGACAGGATTAGAGTAAGTAGTGGTGGCAGGGTGCATGCTGCAAGTTTTACAGCGGGGTCTGTTACACGGGAAAGATCCCTGTGGAGGTCTAGGGGAGTCGGCAGGTAAATACTTGTGGACCAAGATGTTGTACAGATTGGGCGGTCTGCTGAAGCAAGTGCGGGGAGCAGTGGGTAGGATTTTGGGAAGGAGGAGACGCATTTCAGGGAAGGAACGTAAGAAATCATGCCACGGCGGAGTATCTGGTTGACAGATTCCAGGCCAGGAAAGAACTGGGTGACAAGTGTTGGACCACGGTCAGCTTTAGGAGGTGCAGAACGAGGATTGTGGGTGATGGCACGGGAAATTTGTTTTTCCACCAGATCATGGGGGTATTGGCGGGAAACAAGGGCTTGGGATAGTTTTTGGGAGTAACTGGAGATTGATTCATGATCAGAACAGATGCGTCTGCCACGGATTGCAAGGCTGTATGGGAGGGAACGTTTTATGTGGAAGGGGTGACAACTGTCAAAGTGTAGGTATTGTTGTAAATTGGTCGGTTTAATGTGTACTGAGGTATGGAGGGTCCCCTGTCGTAGGGTGATATCTACGTCAAGGAAGGTGATACAGGTGTGGGAATATGACCATGTGAAATTGATGGAGTGATTATCATTTAGTGAGTTGAGGAAGTCTAGGAGGTGGTCCTCCCCGTGGGTCCAGATCATAAATATATCATCTATGTATCTGAACCACACGAGGGGACTGAGGGGGGAATTCTTCAGAAAAATATTTTCCAGACGGCCCAGGAAAAGGTTAGCATAGGACGGGGCCATGCGGGTACCCATGGCAGTGCCGCGTATCTGGTGGTAAATCTGGGAGTTGAAGGAGAAATAGTTTTTGGAGAGGATAAAGTTGGCAAGGGATATGAGAAAGGATGTTCTGGGAAGACTGTTTGGAGGGCGCATATCCAAGAAGTGCTGAAGGGAACTGAGGCCTTCAAGGTGGGGAATATTGGTGTACAAGGAGGTTACGTCAATTGAAACGAGGAGGGAGTCTGGTGGTAGAGGACTGGGGACTTTTGACAGACGTTCCAAAAAATGTGGTGTGTCTTTGATGTAAGATGGAAGGTTCTGCACAAAAGGTTGGAGGTGTTGATCCACCAAGGCTGAAATTCGTTCAGTGGGGGAATTCCTCAACTCACTAAATGATAATCACTCCATCAATTTCACATGGTCATATTCCCACACCTGTATCACCTTCCTTGACGTAGATATCACCCTACGACAGGGGACCCTCCATACCTCAGTACACATTAAACCGACCAATTTACAACAATACCTACACTTTGACAGTTGTCACCCCTTCCACATAAAACGTTCCCTCCCATACAGCCTTGCAATCCGTGGCAGACGCATCTGTTCTGATCATGAATCAATCTCCAGTTACTCCCAAAAACTATCCCAAGCCCTTGTTTCCCGCCAATACCCCCATGATCTGGTGGAAAAACAAATTTCCCGTGCCATCACCCACAATCCTCGTTCTGCACCTCCTAAAGCTGACCGTGGTCCAACACTTGTCACCCAGTTCTTTCCTGGCCTGGAATCTGTCAACCAGATACTCCGCCGTGGGCATGATTTCTTACGTTCCTTCCCTGAAATGCGTCTCCTCCTTCCCAAAATCCTACCCACTGCTCCCCGCACTTGCTTCAGCAGACCGCCCAATCTGTACAACATCTTGGTCCACAAGTATTTACCTGCCGACTCCCCTAGACCTCCACAGGGATCTTTCCCGTGTAACAGACCCCGCTGTAAAACTTGCAGCATGCACCCTGCCACCACTACTTACTCTAATCCTGTCACAGGCGAATCTTTCCCAATAATTGGACATGCCACATGTGCTACCACTCACCTTATTTACCAACTCACCTGCATCCACTGCACTGCCTCTTACATTGGTCTCACCACTCAACAACTTTCCTACAGAATGAATGGCCACAGGCAAACAGTTTATACTTCCAACCCAGACCATCCCGTGGCAATTCATGCGAACTTCCATAATTCAAACAACCTCAACACCTGTTTCACAGTCAGAGCTATTAGAGTTTTTCCAAATACCACCACCCCTTCAGAACTCCGCAGATGGGAACTAGCCTATCAACATATCCTTGACACCAGACACACCCCTGGCCTAAACCTACGTTAAACCTGTCACTTGCCATCTCTCATTTCATTTTACAGTCGGTTATTTTTTTTTTTTTTTATATATATATATATATATTTTTTCCCTTCTTTATTTATTTATTTTATTTTTTATTTTTTGTATTTATTTATAACTTTTTGAACTAAGCTACACAGACATTATATTTATTTGTTTCACTTTTATCGCTGGTCAAGCCTGTTCCCCCCCCCCCCCCCCCCCCCCCCCCCTCTCGACAATTCTTCCACTACCACGCGTTTTCCGCCTGTGCTTCATTCATGTGGCGGGCTCGGATGTGACCACATCTTTCCCCCTGCCATATGTCTCGCCTCCTACATGAGTAAGACTGAAAAGTCGAAATATTGTGTAATTCTTTTGTTTTTGTGTTTTTACGTGTTTCGCCCTCCTGCCTTCATCTGTGGTAAGTGACGGGTAACTGTTTATTTTCCCTATCCTATCTTATTTTCAAAGTCTCTGTTATGATAGAGTAGAGAGAAGATCTTGACACCTCTGGAAATTTTATTGATAAATCACTTATCGTGAACCTGCAGTTTTCTCTTATCACTTTGTCAACTATTTGAAAAAGGTCATCTGCAGTGACAGATTTGCTTCCTTGACCTCCTTCATCGTGCACATCAGTTCGGCCTTCTTTAAATTTTCTACACCATTCATGCACAACTGCTTCACTGATAAAGCTCTTTCTATACACTTGGTTCATTCTTCGATGGATTTCAGCTTTACTGTTCCCTTCTGTTTGCAGAAAACGAATAATGCTTCTTAACTCACACTTGGCAGGAGAATTGATCAATGCTGTCATGTTTCTGTGACTGTAGCTCGTCACAGAATGAAGTCACGAACGTGGCAAAAACAGAGAGTTTGGTAGGGGAGATGCGCAATCGTCTACTGCGCACACCGCTCACCTGCGACTCGTCTAATCTCTATGTTGTGCAATCAAAGGTTAAAAAAAAAAAAAAAAAAAAAAAAATGCCCCTTTTAATTGAGTTGATTTGCCAAAGTAGAATCTTCAGTCATTTAATCAGAAACATATGTACCAAGTTTCATCAAAATAGCCTTTGGTTTTTCTGGAAAGTAATAAAATGTAGACATGCCTTAATCCAACCCATAAAGGGGCACATTAAGGTTAATTTACATCTACAGTATATGTTGATGTATTTTTTAATAAAATAAGTTTTAAATGTTGCAAAAATGAACAGTAGCAAAAAAGAAATCACAAAGAAAAAAATAAATTTGCAAAAAATTATATGGCATGGGGAATAAAGAACCAATTTGATGACACATTTATCCTTGCATTTTAAATGTTATTACAAAATCCATCATCATTTGTAATTATTTTTGTCATGCCAAATGAAGACAATTGAAAGTATCAGTTGAATTTTCAAATTTTTCCCAAAATTTGACCACTTTGATTCCTGGCTCGTACCCAATATGAATGATGTTACAAGTTCTGGTAGTGCATTCAATTAAGGAAAGACAACTTTTCAAGCTGCATGAATTTCACTAGCTGTATATTTTGCTAATACTTGTAATGTGACTGTAGCATTGCTGACCAAAAACAAAGAACAACATGACTGAAATCTCACACACTTATATCGTTTTACTTTTTATTTTATTTTAATGCTCTTATTTAACAAAGCATAATCTCAGGATAATATAAGCAAACAAACCTAATTTTTTTAACATTTATGATACAGTAAAACCTAGTATAAATCTCATAATGTTAAAACAGTGAGTTTTGTTAATTATGTGCTAAGAAAATCTCCGATCATAACTGATATCATATAAATACTTACAAAAATGTTCATTAGTTTCTGGTCCATAGGGTACTTCCTATGGTTTTTAAAAATTCTTATTTTCTCACATCATAAAGAAAATAATTCTAGACATTAGTTCAACTCAACAATATAAATATGAACAAAAGATACTGAACATCATTAGCTTTGCTTCCTAGTTCCTTCATTCATAATGAAACATAAATTGCATCATCTCACAGTTGAATATATAAATAAGAAAAGAAAGGGAAATTAACCCACCACATACCAAAGTGGACGGATGCGATGAGAGAACACTAATGCTGACAAACAAACAACACAATATTTCGGCATATGCCTTGCTCACAAATAGAAGAAACGGGCCATTGTGAGCAAGGCATATGCCGAAATATTGTGTTGTTTGTTTGTCAGCATTAGTGTTCTCTCATCGCATCCGTCCACTTTGGTATGTGGTGGGTTAATTTCCCTTTCTTTTCTTATTTATATCGCCTAGAAGCCGCTTCCATTTTCCTTAGTTGCATAGTTGAATATATAAGATAGACTCAATCCCACCTTCAGGGGGAAAAAAAATCTAAAAATCTTACTAGTAACCAAAAGAACCTATGGTGTACATATTGCCTCAATAGATTCTGTGATTTGTCTACGATATGCAGTTTGGTCAAGCATAACATTCTATATACAAAAAGGATCAATGTATTTAGCATGGCAACCTGTCTACATAACATACAGATATTGGTTTATTTCTGAGGTAAGGATGTTTGGTGAAATTACTGGTTTACCACAAAATACAAGTAGCATTATAAAAGATTTTTAACTTTTTATGTCCAACATAATGTTTTTAATACTTTGTGAGATTTTGTGTCCAATCAATTCTTCTTTATCCTGACGTTTTGCCAGAAGCCATCGGTCTTTCTCAAAGTGCAGCCAATTGCTGCAAGTACTGGAGACTACCAGTAGGCTAGCAGACTCAGCAGCAGATGGTTTGAACCCTGAACTTGACTATAGACTTCAAATGAAATATTGGGAAAAAAAGAAATTGGTTGGTTGCAGTGTAAATCTCGCAAAGTATTTGGCAGCACAAGTTCTATTTTTTAAAGAATAAACCAAAGAACTGTGTGTGTTTGATCCAAAAAGGAAAAATCTAGATGAAAACAATTCAACTACACTCCAGAAGAAAACAAAAATAGGATACCATAGTATTTATAGCAATGTCAAAAACATTTTTATGAGCTTTGACAAATCCAACACGATAGAAACATCCATAAATTTTTATTTTTGACAGTGTATTGAAGTTTGGCAGCAACAGCAGGAGAATTTGGAGTCAATTTAAGCAACAGTGAAAAAAATTGTGATACCAAAATTGTTTGTCTTGGTTGATTCTCCAAAAATGTCTGGAACATGTCCCTCTCAAAGCCCTCATGTGGCTTAGGTTCATGATGATATTTTTGTGATTTGGACACATGTTTTGAAAATACCTTAATAACTCTCTGAATTTCACATGGACCCACTACAGCACACATTCTTGGATGTAGATATCTCCCTTTCCAATGGCCACTTCAGCTCCTCAGTCCACACCAAACCCACCAACTTGCAGCATTCTTCCCCCTTCAGTCTTGGCATTCAAGGCAGTCGTTTATGCTCCAACCAGAAATCCCTAATGGAGTATTTAAATATCTTACAAGCATTAGTACCCTGCAACTATCCTCCAGCTTTGGTTCACAAGCCACATTACCACCTGCTCAGCCCACTGACTACCACAATCCCCCCAAAACCAACCATAGCCCAATTGTGGTTACGCAATACTTCCCTAGGCCCAGAATCCATTGACAGAATACTTCAGCAGGGCTATGATTCCCTGCTAACCTCTCCAGAAATTAGATCCATTCTTCCAAAAATCCTCCCTGGCACTCCCAGAATTTATTTCAGCAGGACTCCCAACCTTAGCCAACTTCTAGTCCACAAACATAATGTCCCTCATCCTATCGGACAGCTCCAAGGCTCTTTTCCATGCAATAGACCTCGCTGTAAAATGCCTCCATCACCTTCACCAATCCTATCACTGGCGCGAGAGCTTCCCTATCACAGGACATGCCACCTGTGAAACCTCCCAGCTAACCTGCAAACACTGCATGGCTTCCTATATAGGTTTGGTTACCAATACCATTAGCCATAAGAATGAATGGCCAGCGACAGACAGTGTTCACTTGAAATTCAAAATATCCAGTTGCTGTCCACGCCATCTCCTATGACACCAATAATTTTAATTCTTGTTTCACAGTCCATGCTATTAGAGTTCTCCCAAACAACAGCAGCTCCTTTGAACTCAGAAGGTGGGAGCTTACCTACCAATACAAACTGGGCACAAGGCTACCTCCTGGTCTCAATTTGAGATAATACCTAGTCAGTACTTATCCTTCCTCTATTCCCTCCTTGCCTCCATCCCCACTGTCTAAATTGAACCACCACATACCAGAGGTGATGTTTAAGTGTGTAGATTATTGTAGTTATTATTTCTATTTAATTTTGTTTACTTATTTATTTTTGCTTTCCCAGATTTATGTTGTGAAGATTTTACTGTATTATTCTGCTGTTTTTGCAACAATTTGCATTGCTCATGTATTAGCTCCAATTCACTATCTCCCTCTCCCCATTCTCTATTTGAATTTACCCCCACCATGTTCCAGACTAACAGTCAAACTCTGAGACGATCTCTTACAACACCCACCCTCCATAATGTTCTCTTGTTGACAATGGGCCAAGGCCCAAAATATACAGTGTTATTCCTATTCTTTTGTGTGTGTGTGTGTGTGTGTGTTGATGTCATGCAACCATCATCCTACATAAGTCGTGGTTCATTTCGCTATATAATTTTGTTATTTCTATTCACTACTCAGCACCTTTTATTTCCTAGTTACCATAACATATATTATTATATTATATTTAAGAGTAACCCTTGCTTACTGAAATCCCACCTGCCAATAGTATCCAAAGGCACTATCCTCAACACAGAGCAATTATCTTTTCGAAGCAGTACCTTGGTTTCCATGTTTATACATTCTCTGTGTGGTTCAAATGTGGCCAATCATGACAATTTGAACTTGAGGCTTGTAGGAGTTCTACCCTGGTATGCTGTGCCTCCTTTGGCATGTTCCTCAGATCACTCATTCCATCATAACTAGTGTTTTTCTCAATACTATTGCCTGCGCCTCACACATCACTAATCTATCCTCCGCAGTAAAATCCATATAAAGTGATCCTATATGACTTGTCCCCAAAAAATTATGACCTAGAAGGCTATGCCAACTGATTCTACAGAAGACTCCCTACACCTCTACCATGGCTGCTACCTAGCAGCAGAACCATTTTCTTCCTTTTTTTTTTTTTTTTTTTTTCCCTTTCTATTTGAAAAGGCCAGATGCAGACTTCATCTGACTCTGATAACAGATAAACCTACTTCATCTCACAATTTCTCATGTATCTGTACCTTATTACTGATTACCATATTTCACGTATGACTTTCTGACAGAACCTAACCATCCTTTTCACACTCCCCATTAATGCCACCATTTTTCTTTTACTCTTCTAGGGGATGAGCATGAAGGGGAGTTATCATTTTCCCCATCTCGCTGATCTTTTTTGCTGCTCTGAAAGTTTCCTATCCTTAAAACAAGTGGACAGAACCATGCAAGATCCTCAATTAATTTCTGTTTTACTTCTACACTATATTCTAATTGAAACTATTTCTTACACTTACTTCCACACAGTGAATTGGTACTAGCTCCAATTCACTGCCCCCCTCTCCCTGTCCACTGTTTTAATTTGCTCCCTCCAAGTTCCTGATTAATGGTCATTCTGTGAAACGGTCTCCTACAACACCCTCCCTCCTTGATTTTCTCCTGTTGACAATGAGCCAAGTCTCGAAATATATATATATATATATATATATATATATATATATATATATATACAGGGTGTTACAAAAAGGTATGGCCAAACTTTCAGGAAACATTCCTCACACACAAAAAAGAAAATATGTTATGTGGACATGTGTCCGGAAATGCTTACTTTCCATGTTAGAGCTGATATTGTGGACGGCTGTGATACAATACGCCATTCTCCAGGGCTGCATCAGCGCATCAGGGATTCCATGCGACGGAGGGTGGATGCATGTATCCTCGCTAACGGAGGACATTTTGAACATTTCCTGTAACAAAATGTTTGAAGTCACGCTGGTACGTTCTGTTGCTGTGTGTTTCCATTCCATGTTTAATGTGATTTGAAGAGAAGTAATAAAATGAGCTCTAACATTGAAAGTAAGCGTTTCAGGACACATGTCCACATAACATATTTTCTTTGTTTGTGTGTGAGGAATGTTTCCTGAAAGTTTGGCCGTACCTTTTTGTAACACCCTGTAAATATATATATATATATATATATATATATAACAATGAAATCAAGACGCTAAGTAGCGGAAAGGAATCAAATTAGGATAGGGAAATGAGCCACCACTTACCATTAGATGATGGATGTGGGGCGCGAACACACAGAAAAGACACAAACATAAATAATAAAGTAATTTTCAGGATAAACCCTTCGTCAATGGGAGAACATTGTGAGAGGTGGGCGCAGCTGGAGACTGCCTCACAAAAAGACCGCAATACCGATTCTTGGCTCCCTTACTTTTCCCATGTTTGAAGTTACCCCCACCATTTTCCCAACCGGCGGTCTTTCTGTGAGGCAGTCTCCAGCTGCACCCACCTCTCACAATGTTCTCCCGTTGACGAAGGGTTTATCCCGAAAATTACTTTATTATTTGTGTTTGTGTCTTTTCTGTGTGTTCGCGCCCCACATCCATCATCTAAATGTAAGTGGTGGCTCATTTCCCTATCCTAATTTGATATATATATATTTTCCAATTTTAAATGCTAAGAAATTATTACCTTAAGGTATTAAAAATAATTAAACAACAAATTCTATTTATGAAAAACAAGCCAGTAAACATAACTCATGATTTTCTAAACTAAATCCAAAATGAAATTAAAATATTGACACAACATAATTCTAATGTGCATAACATCAATCAGTTATTTAGGAATAATATTTGTTTATTACTAGCAATTGTTATTTTAATGTTTCAGAACCTAATTACATAACAAACTATTATATTTTTGATGGAACACAGTATAAAATATGTTTTAATACAGAAATTTCAATAATTGGAATCCAAATTACTTATTTAACTAAGGTTATTACCAAGAAATTTAAAACAGTGAAATAACTTACACCAGAATGTACTGTTCTGAAACTAACTGCCAACACTTAACTGTTTATAAATTAATAAAACTTGTGGTAAATAAATGAGACTATCTAAACAACAATGTCACAAAGTCAAAAGTATTATTTTTAAATTAAATTATAATTACTGTTCTCATTAACAATGAGCCTAAATATTTAGTTGATAATTTAAAGTTTTAAATTATTTTAGTTTACTAAATTTAGCCAGTGATGCAATAAACGGCAGTTTTTTTTACAGTACCCCTGATCAAGCAGTCTTAAAACTATAATGGATACAACTGTCGAAAAAAAGTAATGGTGGAAGTTTATGTATCTAATTTGAGGAGTAGTATGTAGTCAGCATTACACAAGTGATATTTATAATCAATGAAGGTGGTGCATGGAAGTAGTTATAAATAAACCATGGAAACCAAGATGGCCACATCTGGAAATCGATATACAATCTCTTTATCTTGATTGTATGAGTTTCAAAATAATTTTATTTACAAATGCATCTTCTAGACTACCTAGAAAGAAGTTTACTTAGCTGGAGACATCTGCAGTTGCTACGAGCCATGCCATAAATCAATATAACTGGTGGTATAGTTGGGATATGAAGGAGAAGAAATTTTTGAGTGTTCTAAGGATATTATCATGATTTTGTATTTAAACACATACTGCAGTGGAGTTTACAATAAACTGCACGCGACATGCACACGTTAAAAAGAACAACGAGAATCTCCTTCTGCTGTATGTGCCATTGTTGGTACACCACAGCTGTTACATATTAGAGTCGTGCAAACGCTGTCTAGGCTCACCCAACCTCTGCTGTTCAAATGCCGGAAATACAATACAGCGGACCAAGCCTCAAAGTAAACTTAAGCTGGACAGTAGGGTTGCTCTGCTAGTTACGTGCTATGTGGTGATGAAGACACTGGAAGACAATCGGAATGACAACAAACTGCATCACAGTCTTAAAATCGCTAAATCGAAGAATAAAGTGAATGAAAAATTAATGAGTGGAGTGTATATGTCTTCGGTGTATTGTTGCTTCATTTTATAAGATTCTATATATTTACTTTCAGAAAATTTTGATAGTTAATGACCGGGCAGATGTTCACGATAGTGAAAGAGTAAAAATCGGCGTATTGAACCACCTCTCAACATTTCTGCAGAAATGTTCCAGTATTTCATAAAAAGTGCAACAGTCTTTCTCCTGAACATATGAATAATCTTTTGGATATTAGTAATCACTTATTAGAGTGATATAAGTTATGTCGTTAAAGTGAGTTCAATGTTGTGCATTAATAGGTATAAATCCTTACAAGAAATCACATATATTGGCAACTTCTGTATAAATCATAATGTTCTAACTGTAGATTTGGTGTATACTTTGTGTATGTAAGTAACTATAGATAACTTAATTGATGTTATGTGTCAAGTATCTTATAAATTTTGTAACTGTGTGACAAAATTTGTTCTCAGAACCATGAGTTAAATTGATCAGAATTGCATATCATTTTTAAAGTCAGTTACTATGTTAATTCAAACTAGATATTGGATATTTACAGTTTTGAGATAGTATTTTCTATTGCATCATTCTTAAGCATTTGCCTGGAGCGATTTTTTCGAAAATTTATAATAAATCGAAGAAGACAGTTAGAGACTTTAAATTTGTTGTGTGTGTGTTTTTGTTAACTGCTTAACGTCTCTTAACAGCGAGGTCTTTAGAGACGGGAAAGGATGGGGGAAAAGGAATTGGAAGGAATTCAGCCATGGCCTTTTGAAGGAAGCATCCCGGCATTTGCCTGGAGTGATTTGGGAAACCATGGAAAACCCAAATCTGGATGCCCTGAAAGGGATTCGAACCGCTGTCAACCCGAATGTGACATCAGAATGCTAACCGTTACACCACCACGCTCGGTTTAAATTTGTTGAGTAATTGTTTTTGATGTACATAGAATTGTTTAAAGCTACTTTCAGATCAATAGCTTCAATAAATTCTTAAATATTAGTTAGTTAGATTCTGTTTTTGGATTGCGAATTTTATTTCACCTTTTAATAATAGTAAACATGTTTTGCTTGATAGTAAATAAAAGAACAGATAAGTAGGAGTAAAATACAAGTTGTTTCAGTTTTATAATTGCAAAATGATAAAAGTTATTAACAGGGCTTGGGACTTACATTATTTTTTTTTTTATTTTTTTTTTTTACGACGAAGCTATTAAAGCTACAAAATTTTTTATAAGGATAAAAATTGACGTTTTTTCGAAGATCTTGTGACTCTCAAAATTTCAGAACAATGGGAACATTTTTGTTAGTTAAGGTCAAATATTTGACGCAAGGTTGCAGGTGTGAGATTTTATATCTGATTAGTTTTCCAGTATATTCTTGTGAGAAACATGGAAGTCCGATGTTCCCATGGTCTGTTTCTATAAATATTAGGCCAGAATTTTCCTCGTCCGCATTCCACCACCTGGCACTCTTGCAGTCAGCAGCAAGTTTCATTTTGAGCACTACTGTGCTGCCGTGTTGGCACAATATAGCCTCCCGCAGTCGAGCAATTCGCCAATTTAATTTAGAGCACTACTTTGCTCTTGTGTTGGCACCATGTAGTTTCTCCCAGTCTTCAAGATACAGTAAGAGTGATACTATGTAATTCGGTGGTGCAAGTTAGGCACGAGACAGGGCAAATGATAGCTTTGGGCAAACATGAGTAACTTTTAGGAGAGCATGTGGAGAAAGTAAAACACCTTATGTAGCTAGAAAGTCAGCTAGGGGTCATGAGGTTGGTCTGACTCAAATGTGTTAGTCGAATTTGCAGTTGATCTTCAGAAATGTTGCCTGATGCCATTTCAGTTTGTGACGTGGCAAATTTTAAAGAATATAATGTATATCTACCAGTAATAGACTTGTGACTTTTATTTTGACTACCTTTCTTAGTTTTATTTTTTTTAAGTAAGTGGCAACCAAGTTACATTTGAAAAGCAAAAACTGAAGTTAACCTAGGCACTATCACGGTTAAATCTAAGACTGAAGGTTTTGCACTCACCCCAACGCAAGCTCGATTCTTACATATTTTTTTATTACACTGTGTTCTGTTACGTATGCTAATCAAACACATTCACATTGCACTTCATGTCTATGGTGATTCAATTGATAGAACATTCAAAAAAACATGGTAGTAATCATTGATATACTGTAGTTTTGGGAATGCCCCTTTTGTACAATCTTGTCCTGTTTTCTCCGATCTATACCCTTGTTGTGCAGCACACATGAGGAAGACATTGTACACTATTTCTACATTACCAAGCCCTGTTCAACGAGCCTTGGAAATCTCCAGCTGTCCCAGCTCACCCAAGTAGAGAGTACCACTCATAGTAATAACTGAGTGAGTTCGAATGTGAATAGACGACAATTTGCATGACACTATTACACGTATTGCAATGAATGCTCTATAGTTTACAGTACTGATAACCGCTATACATAAAGAATATGTGGCCTCAGCACTTTATAGAAAAGCATTGGTTTGCATTAAAGAACTCTGAAATCCTTAATTTTCCATGAAACAAGTGATAGTGCAACCACAATATAGTGTGACAATCAGTCGACTATTGTACATGCCAGAAACTATGTTGACAAATACAGAATGATGCATATCACAATTAGGCATTGCTGAGAGAAAAAGTGATGGATGGGACAGTGAAGCTTCTTCGAAATATCATGAGTGAACGAAATGTTGCTGATATCTTCACGAAAGTGTTATGTCACTTGATACACAAATCCTATCACTGTTGGCTTGTGGAACCAGTCCAAGTGACATAGTTTGACTGTACAGTGAACTGTGAAGCATTCACTGCAATGTGTGTAACCTCTGTGTTGTATGAAGTACAGTGTTTACAGCAGAATAAAGTTGTTGATATTCTGTATAAAATGTGTGTATCATGTATAGTTCCTTTAGACTTCTACAGCAGTATGTAATTAAATGCAAATAAAAAATCATAACAACAGTTATGGTCATGGTGAAGGTATGTTTCAAACTGTTAAGTTCAACATGTAACAGTAAATTGCAGAAAGTTTTCAGTGACGATTCGAAAAGTATGTTAATAGTTTCTAACTTGAAAGTTGTTGGAAACCCAGGTTGTTTAAACTGATTCAACATTTCTGAGTATTAGTGTACAAAAATAAACAATTTAAATGGCACAAATTATACATCATAGAGTTACCAAATGAAAAAGGTAATGATGGAAAGTGATTTTTGAACAGTTGTGGAACTGATTTTGGATGCAAATACAACTGAAAAATGTGAAAATGGGGACTTTCCCAGAGCACGGACACAATGTAATCCTGAGTGTCTGGGTTGTAGAAACACAATAGTTTGACGGCGCCTCTGCTGTCTTCATCTGGTATCAAGTAGCTTCTGGATATTATAAGCTTGCTATGACTGCCTCAACTGGCTTAGTATCATATCGCACTTCCTTTCATATGTGTGCAAAATCTTGTCTCCCTACAACATCTGCATCGCTGGCAGGCTCATTCTGACCATGTTAGAAGTGCTGACTTAATTGGAAGCTCACTGACCCAACTGCAAATATGAGGAGAGGCGACTGAGAGCATAACTGCCGAGACTATATGGTTTGCCCATGAATCACAAACAAGGTTAATAATTATATCCTATCGTCAGTATCATTGGGGCACTGACTTACCAGCTTGCAAGTATCCGACACACCTTAAGATTCGTGATATCCTCTGTTTAGTAAAAGATGACTTTGACTTGATAATCCCAGGAATTTATTCCATATCATGTGAATGCAAATTACCAGAACAATCAAGAAGTGTCTGATCAAGCATAAATGACGCCTAAGGTTGAGGAAACTGCAGCCAATCATGCCTTCGATGAAGGTCACAGTATAGACTTCAATAAAATAGTTGTGCCAGGGCCTGTTTCTTCTGTAAATTGGTCATAAGCAATTCTTTGGAAATCTGGTTTAATAAAAACAGTTCAATAGAGATGGCAGGCTCTACCTGAGTGAAGCCTGGAAGCGATTCATTATAGATTTCCGGCAAGAACACTGCGGATCTTCACAAAAGGGTGCCTCAATGAGCCACCAATTAAGCCAGCAGAATGGGGCCTCCAGTGTCTTGGTTTGTGTTTTTGACCCATGTATAGTACACCTCATAGATAGGCATGAATATCTGGCTAAGCCAGTCTAGGCAATTGAGCAAGCTTATAACATCCAGAAGATACTTGACATCTGATGAAGACAGAAGACCATTTGCCAAAATGTGTTTCTATGACACCATCCAGCTGGACATCCTAGAAGGTTACACAACACAGAAAAAAAGCGTATGCAAAGATCACACTTGCTGTATCTCATGAACAACAAATGCATAAATCAAAGGAGCACAATGTGAGCTGGATGCTTGTATGCAACAAGTGACAGCAAATTTTGTGTAGAGCAGATAAGATGAAAACTTTATTCACACAGATTGACTGATTATAATTCAAACGAATTATTTTTAGGACAGGCAAACAAGACTGTTGCAGATAATGCAAATGTTGGCAACACTATAGAGGATGCAGATTTACCTATGACAATTCTGCACAGCTACCTGAGGGATGCGACACTGTTGTATCAGCTTTGTTTAACTTGGAAGAAAGTGAATTTTCATAAGCTACAGTGTGAAGGCGTCTTTTTGACAGAGATTATATATCCAATAAAACAAAGTCATGAAACAGAATGCACTGTTTGTGAAGGAAGTGAATATGCATTGCACAAAATCTATGGATGTGAAACCTTAGAAAGAAACCTTTAAGAAACAAATACGTAAAGGCAAAAATAGATGTTTTAACTGGAAAAAAAAAAAACAGATCATTTTACAAATATATGACCCAATTAGTCAATCAACAAGGATTCATCTAGTTCATCAGTTCCAAACCTTTTTTTTTTTGCTTAACACAAACATTTACAAAAAAAAAAAAAAAAAAAAAAAAATCCATCACTGGCCCCTTTTTCAACAAATAATTATTCACTGCCTCCTTTTCCCCAATCTGCCCTACTTGTAATAAATAATGTAACCCATAATGCTATAATTTTTTTTTGGATCATAATCCACTTCTTGAAACAGTGATCCTGTAGTGTTCCTCTTAAGTCAAATGTATATCATCATATATACAAAACCAAGGACATTTTTCTAAAATAACTTTATTAACAGATATTAACAATTCTAGCATACTGTTCACGGTTTGATTAAAAAATACATATCAGGAAAAAATTATTACTAATTGCAGGTCTGATCTCTGTATAATGATACTAATTTTTTGATATTTGGTGCCTAATTTGACATCAGCAAAATTGCCATGTTCCACTATTGATAATATTTTTCTTCTTACTAATAAATTGCTGGATATGTTAAATCCTCTTCTGGCTTCATATGAAAGATTACTTGGTTAAGTTAAGGTGGCAATGATAGGAGCAAAATATGCAGGCAGTAAAAACCCTGTTACCAGGTAATAATAATAATAATAATTCCACTTGGTCATAATGACCTGGTGACAGGAGTTCTATTGGCCGTGCATTCCGCCCCCATTGTTGCTGCCATAACCTATCCTGATAGTCCTACCGGGTATAGGTGACCTACAGTTCAATGTGGAATATTAACCATAGAAGTGTTATGGCATACTTCATATTACACAGCAGGCTGTGTCAGAGGTGAAGGTCGGGTTAAAAACGAACGAAAATCTCCGCTGAGACAGGATTCAAACCAAGGACCGTTCGATCTCCAGTCAGACACCTTAGCCACTGAGCCACCAGACTGCTCTGTCAACAGGTCATTACAACCACATGAACCTTTACCTTTAGCAAGAAATTTCATGCCAACTGTCTTCTGGGACAGGATAGTGATTTTCTGGTGAGAGACACAACAATCAATTCTAATACATATTATGTGACATTGAGAAAACTGGCGTGCCATACTGAACAGGCGGTGTGGCCAACTGTCTTCAAGTTGTCAAGACAAAATGTTCACTGGGGTTATACATAAATGCTTTATCTGAATCTCTAACAGTGATATGTTGCCTTTGGATTGGTCGCCACTGGATTGGATAACCTCAATCAGGAAAGGTATATTGAAAACAAAGTCACTGCTGCATCACGTAAGTTCACTATCAATATATTCTGTTAAAGTTTCTTACAAAATTGTTGAAAACTATTTAGGCATCAAAAATCTTCACCAAACTAAATGATTGCAAGTACTTTTAAATGATTCGAGTCAGTCACATGAGGATTTGCAAGTATTTCACATGCGTACAGAATTTACTAAGATGATTACTGGAAATGGTATCGTTTGCTGTCTACTGCCTTCTGCTTCATGCCCAAACACGTGCCAGAGCGACGTGGCATTTGCTCAACTGATTCTAATGAACTGACCATGAGGAGCCTAGGCACCCCTTATTTATAGCAGCGTCATGGGAACCAGGAATTCTCACAAAATCACCCAAAATGTCCGGGTACATGATTGATTCCAAACAACTTGAAATTTTTACAGTAGAGAGCTCATCTCCTAAACGTTAAAATTAATCCCACTCAAGATTTCTGTATCTGTCCTAATTTAGCCATAAAAAATTATTTTCTTAAATTCCAAAAATGTTTAGAATACCTAAAACTTATGAGCTATGAAGTTGAAATGACCTTTGAATGATTTATTTTTGCTCCTCTTTCATTTGATATCAAAATCCACTTTGTTACTCTTTTCTAATAGGGTAAACCAAAAATTGTAAAATTTAAATTGTAGATATTTCCTAAGTATTAAAATTATAGTTCTGAAACCTGTTTTAAACAATTCTACATCAACTCTTCAATAACGTATAATCATTATCTAACTGTAATAACAGTTCTGTGATAGATTTCTCATCGGTTTACAAATTCACCCCCTCCCCCTCAGAATCTGAATACTTCCAAGCCTTCTACCAGAAGTCACCACCACTAATTATTTCTTTTCCAAATATCAGCCAAAATACTGCATAAATTAAAAAACCAATTGATGTGTCATGCTTAGAAAAAAATTCCTCACTTGAAAATACTTTTTGAAGGTTTAACCTCACTGGATACCCAATTTTCAAAATCTTCCCAAAAATAGTCCTTAGATTTTAGATAAATATCTCAAAATTTTATATGACGTATAATGGAAAATCACGCTTCTTCTGAGCATTGAACCGTTTGCGTATCTATCAAATAATGGCTCCAGGAATTTTTAAACTACCTCTTGTGTCACATAGATAATGTGCTACATTGAACATTCAAAATCTGATTTCTCTTCAGGAAAAATTTCTATCTACAAAGGAACAAATCTCATTTTGCTAGTTGTAATCTGGATGTAGGTCCGCAGAGCTGGATGAACATCTGGATCCGACTCCTTTAAAATCTCGGACCTGCCCATCTCTATTCATAATGACCAACAGAGTAGGAAAATGGTTAAGTTATTTTGAACAGTTTACCTGAATTTATTATTCTGATGAGGGTGGAAACCAAGTTTGCAGCAACCACATTAATGAACATACTATTGTTACAAGAAGCTGAGGATGAAATAGGGAAAATATATTCTTTAACTATATACTTAATTCAGTAAGTGAATAGAATGGAAATCTAGCAATTACACTTGATCAGAATACAGAAGAAGTTAAACAAACAACGGGAATATTGTCAAGAAGTTAGGTCTCGAAGAAATAAATAAATGGCTAACTAGAGCTTTTAGAATGTCACAAAAAATAAATAAATAATTTCGTGATGGCTGTGAATGATTTTGTATTAATTCCGATTGTTTGGTCACATGGGTTCATTTAGCCTTTCCTTGACTGTGCATCCTGTTTACCCCAAGTATACCTGGCCAGTTACAGCATGTTTCATATACCCTTACCATCTGTAATTTCTCCCTTTTGTCTTTTACCCTTACTAGCAGATCAGAAATTTTCTTAGGTGCTCTACATACCGGGTGAATATTTTTCTTTTTTAAAAGGAAACCAATCTTATCTGTTACCCCCTGAAAAAAGGGGAACACTGCCATGGGTCTGTCTGTTGGTATGCTGGTCTCTTCTTGCAGTGCTGAAGTACAGGGCAGCACTTAAATTTGAAGGGTTCCAGTGGCCTTGTCGACTGCGTCAAGGCTGTAGCTATTAGTCAGAAACACCTTCTGTAAAATTTGTCGTTCAGTGGATATGATCACTTCATAAGTAACTCTAGATGCAAGGATAACTAAAGTTTTGGAAATCAAAAATATATCCGATAATATGAATGGAGAAAGTGGGCTTCAGCTTGGCCAAATAAAGTCATGCATGCCCAGAAAAATCTTGTGACATAAGCCTCCATCAGACTGAACATGCTGGTGGCTGAAACATCAATTATGTCAATACAAACGCGGCTTTGGGAGCTATTTATAGTCAGCAACAATCTGAGGAATGGTAGTCTTCTGATGAAAGTCATAGAATAATGGCTGAAATGTTAGGTTTCAATAAATTGACACAGTTCCACCCAGAAAACCAAGATAACATGTGTAAACACAGCTGCTACTACCAAACCTCTTTAATCACATTGAAAACAGCTCAGTGATGGAAAGAATAGAAACAGAAACTGTATTATTGGGATGGTTTGAGTAATATTCTGCTGGAAAAAGAGGAATGTATTGATACTGATTACATATGAGATTCCATTTTAAGGACAGAATTTCACAGAGATTTGAAAGATTCATTTATTTATATTTATTTATTATTTTATTTCTTAATCAATCTTGTTTCATGGATCTCTACAAGGAAAGTACCTCTGGGATATGAAACATGTCATCGTTAATACACATACATACAATATGAGTCATAATCACAGTAAGAACAATTATATGTTACAAAGACAAATAAAGGGATTAAAAATAAACATTAATTTTAACAACTGAATTTTGCAAAAGTCATATTGAACGCATTTAATTATTTTGTTCAAATTCTTGAATGGAGTAGAAGGAGTCGCCAATAAGATAATCTCTCAGTTTTTCTTTAAATATGTCTTTATTATCTGCAAACTGTTTTATACTCTTTGGAATTATTAAACAGGTGTATACCAGAATAATTAACTCCTCTTTGTACTAATGACAGAGATGTTTGTGTTTTGTGTAAGTTATTTCTGTTTCTTGTATTGAAAATGTGTACCTGCGAATTAGAAGTAAACAGGTTAAAATGATCTATGACAAAGCACATGAGAGAATATATAAATTGAGAAGTCATTGGAAGAATACTGAGTTTATTAAAAAGTTGTCTGCAAAAAGTTCTTGGTTTTACCCTACACCACATCCTAATAGCTCTTTTCCGTGCTATGAAAACTTTTTTACTTTGTGAAGAGTTTACCCAAAAAATTATGCCATACGACATCACTGAATGAAAATATGAGCACACTTGTTTCGTTAGTTCTAGATCTGCTGTTAGAGAAACTGTTTGTATTGCAAAGGTGGCACTACTTAACTTCTTCAGTAGTGAAGTGATATGTTTCTGCCAACAGAGTTTCTCATCTATTTTAATACCAAGGAATTTTATACTCTGTTTCTAAGATTGTGTTATTTTCATAGCTTACTTGTAAATCTGGCTATGCATATTTTAAAAAAAAACCGAATATAATGTATTTATTCAAAATTTAATTTTAATTAATTTGTCTTAAACCAATTTGCTACTTCACTAAGTACTTCATTTACATTAAATTCTTGATTGCTGTTTGGTGTTTTTCCAGTCAGGTTAATGTCATCTGCAAATAAAACACTCTTAAATTAGTCAGCTAAGTTTCCAGGAAGGTCATTGATGTACAACAAAAAGAGGAGGGGTCCTAGGACAGAACCTTGTGGAATTCCATGTTTTATTTTATCCCTGTCTGAGGAAGCATCTTTACTTATTTTAGAATAAAAAAATTGATACTTTTTGCATTCGACTTTCCATGTATGATTTAAACCAAATACCTGCCATTCCATAAATACCATAGTATTCCATTTTCTTCAAAAGTAATTTATGATTTACACAGTCAAATGTTTTGCAAGATCACAAAATATACCTACAGGGCTCATTTTATCATTCAGTTACTCAAATGTGTTATTTAAAAATGAATATATAGCCATTTCTATAGATAATCCTTTTTGGAACCCAAATTGTGATTTAGTGAGGAAATCATTTTGTGTAACATGTTTTATTACTCTACAGTACATGACTTTGAGAATCCGGAAAGTAATGAAATGGGATGATAGTTATCTACACATATTGCTTCTGCTTTTGTAATCAATGGTTTTCCAACTGCATATTTTAGTCTATTTGGAAACACACCTTTCATTAAGGATTCGTTACAAATGTGGGCAAATACATGATTGATACAATCTGAACATCTTTTCAGTAATTTGCTTGAAATATTGTCATAGCTGGAAGAATTTTTAGGTTTTAATTGTTTCATGAGTTTATTTATTTCTGAGACTGTTACTGGTGGCAATTGCATTTATACAAATGCAATTGGGAAAGCAGTCTGAAGAAGCTTTAGGGCACTATGTGGAGATTGCTTTTCTATGCCTAATTTCTCTACAACTGAAGTAAAATGTTTGTTAAATATTTCACAAACTTTCCCTATTTCACTATGAACAGATCCATTTTGTTCTATTGTTATGTTTTTAGAGTGATTTACAGATTTTCCCATTTCAGTTTTTATTATATTCCATAAAGTTTTCATCTTCTTACTTGAATTCTTTATTTTATCTGATATATACCTGTTCTTGGCCTTTCTTATAACATTTCTTAGTATTGTAGAATAAAGTTTATAATGAGCTTTCAGTGTATCTGATTCTCTTATTTTTAAGTACAGGTCCCTTTTTGTTTTACAAGATACTCTAATGCCCTTTGTTATCCGTCCCTTACTCAGTTAATTATTTGGAGTATTGACAACTTTCCTTTTTTTGAAACTTCCTTCAAAAAATGTTTGAAATATATTGAGAAAGGAATCAAATTTTTCATTAACACCCTGTGCATTGTACACTTCTGGCCATTGTTCATTATTTAAGGAATCTATGAAATGTTTTATATTGTTTTCATTAATATTTCTTCTATACACCCAGCTTTTCTTTTTCTCTTTAATAGTGTTTTTGGACTTGATACATAACAGCTGGGCGTCATGATCTGAGATACCATTCATTACTGGAAGTATGTTGTGATTACTGAACTGAGAAAAATCCATAAAAAATTATCAATTGCAGTCCTGCTATTATTTTGTAATCTAGTAGGGAAATTTACAAGTGCCGTTAAGTTAAAAGACAACATCAACGCTTCCATATCTAGTCTCTCATTGCTGTGATTGAGAAAGTTGACATTAAAATTTCCACATAAAACTATTTGCTTGTTATTTTTGAAACATAGTAACAAAGACTCTAACTGAGATAAAAACAGTCTAAAATTTCCTGATGGGGGCCTGTAAATTGCTATTACTATCAGCTTTTTTTTTTTTTTTTTTTGCTGTTGTCAGTCTTTCAACTGGTTTGATGCAATCCTCCATCCTTTCCTATCCTGTGCTAATCTCTTCATTTCCACATACCCCTTACAACCCACGTCCTCAATTATCTGCTTCATATATTCTAATCTCTGTCTACCTCTACAGTTCTCACCTTCGACCGTTCCCTCCACTAACAAATTAACCAATTCAGCATGTCTAAAAATATGAACTAAAAGCCTGTCTCTTCTTCCTGTAAGCTTCTTCCACAAACTTCTTTCCTCACCCATCATTTCCAAAACTCATTCATTTAGTAATTTGTTTGTTCACTTAATTTTCAGCATTCTTCTTTATCACTATATTTCAAATGCTTCAATTTTCTTTCTTTCTGGTATTCCCAAAGTCCATGCTTCACTACCGTAAAGTGCTGTGCTCCACACATAGTGTTTTAAAAAATTCTTTCTAATTCTTAGATGAATATTTGAAACTAAAATATTTCTCTTTTTCATGATGGCTCTTTTTACTAGTGCTATTCTGCTTTTAACATCATTCCTTCTTTGGCCTTCAGTTGTAATTTTGCTTCCCAAGTAACAGAACTCACTTACTTCTCCTATTGCATCCGATCCTATTTTTATATTTAATCTACTACTATTGGTATCATTTCTGCTACATTTCAACACTTTTGTTTTGCTTTGATTTATATTAAGTCCAAAATCTTCCTTCAGTATTTTGTTCATGCCATTCAGTAACTTCGCAATATCCTCAACACTCTCTGCTAACAAGACAATGTCATCAGCCAATCGTAGCATACTGATTTTTTCTCCCTGAAAACTTATGCCACATGGAAATTTTTCTTTCACTTTCTTCATTGCTTCTTCTATATACAAGTTGAATATTAACAGGGATAAAGTACAACCTTGTCTCACACCCTTTTTAACTGATGCATGTCTCTCGTGATTCTCTACTTTTATTACAGCCACTTAATTTTTATTTAGTTTATAGAGTATTCTTCTATCTCGATACTTTAGAACTGTCTTCTTTAAAATTTTGAACATCTTAGATAGATAGATATGTTCACTTTGATCCCATGTGAGAATAATCTCGGGGATGTGGAACAGTACATACACTTATTAGTAATGTCAATATTACTATATAATTGATAATATTATTATATATTGAAAACAAGTTAGTTACAACCGATTAGTATAACCAATATCTCCTGTAACATACAAATACAATCCCGAGTTAATTAATACTTATTATGTGGAACATTGTATACACTTGTTACCAGCATCTAACAACCAGTTATTTTCTTACCAACCAGTTACCATGATAAGTTTCACTGTTATATATGCTAATGCAGACTTTCCCGGCGAATAAATGACAACAAATCTTCTAGGGTTTGCAGCCGGATTTTATTATAAAGCGACAAGCTTTCGGCTACTAGCTCAGCAGCCATCTTCAGGTCGATTATGTATCGGCAATCTTGCCTTGATGGATACCAGGCGTTTACAGGTGTCGCTTAGCAACCTCATGACGCTGGCAGTCCCGCGTCATGAGGTTGCTAAGCAACACCAGTATCCTGGAGTATCCAGTAGCCTGGTATCTATCAAGGCAAGATTGCCGATACATAATCGACCTGAAGATGGCTACTGAGCTAGTAGCCAAAAGCATGTCGCTTTATAATAAAATCCGGCTGCAAACCCTAGAAGATTCGTTGTCAATATCAATTATATTACAAACAACTCATAAGCAGTCAATTACTTAAAAATAATTTTTCACAGCAGTTTTTGAGTGCATGATATCCCATGTTAGTTACTATATATGAGTGAAATTTTGTAAACAGTGTAATTACTTCATTTTTCAGAAGTTTCAACAGAAAGAAAAACCATATATCATTTTAGTAATTGTGGACAACTTTTTCACCTTCCCCTTACATACACCATATATATTATTTATCAGTCATTCTTTGTTACCAAATTCTAAGAAGAAAATTCTTTCACAGAGTAAAATGGGTTCTGAAGCAGAAACTCTTTCAGTTTGGATTTAAAGTAGTTGGGTTTTTGTAGATAACATTTAATTTCTGTTGGTAAGACACTGAATAAGGAAGCTCCAGTAAATGTTAACCCTTTCTGTACAATTGACAGTGATTTGTAATCCTTGTGAACATTATATTTATTCCTAGTATTATGGCTATATATGTCAGCATTAAGATTGAAGTGTTCAGGATTTTCCAATACAAATGATAGTAGGGAGTATACATACTGTGCTGGCATTGTTAGTACACCCAGGTTTTTAAATAGATTTCTGCAGGACGTCTGTGGGCTTGCTCCACGAATAGTTCTTATAGCACGTTTTTGCAATTTAAATACCCCTCTGTGCTAGTGACGAATTTAACCAGAATGAGATGCCATATGTGAGCAGGGAATGAAAATATGCAAAATATGCAAACTTTCTGGTTTCTATATTAGCAATTCTAGATATTACCCAAAGTGAAAAAGTTGCAGAATTCAGTTTTTTAAGAATTTGTTGAATATGCTGTTTCCAGTTCAATTTATTATCTCTACATACACCCAGGAATTTTGTGAAATTGCTTTCATTGATTGCTTTTCCTTCTGATATCACATTATAGCTGTCCTTTGTTTTATTTTTTGTAACAATCTGAAGTAACTGTGTCTTTTCTACATTAAGTATTAGTTTTTTGGCATTAAACCACCTGTTAATTTTCTTTATAGCATCATTTGCTGTGTTTTCGAGGTTTTGTGCTGATGGGTCTTCAACGATATGCTAGTATCATCTGCAAAGAGCACCATGTTTTCATCCCATTTAACATTATCAAGAGCTTTTTCTAAATCAACAAATGCCATAAAAGTATCTTTGTTTTTCTTGATCGGCCCTTCAAGTATTAATCTTAAAGACAGAATTGCTTCCCTTGTACCACGATTTTTCCTGAACCCAAACTGATCGTCACCTACTATCTCTTCTACTACCCTTTCCATCCGTCTGTATATTATTCTGGTCAGTAATTTTAAAGCATGTGATGTTAATGGTGCGATAAGTCTCTCATTTGTCGGCTTTTATTTTCTTTGGAAGTGTGAAGATGATATTTTTATTAAAATCATTTGGAATTTCTCCTGTTTCATAACTTTTTGATATCAGCTTGAATAATCTTTCGATTCCTTCCTTTCCTAGGGATTTAAGAAGTTCTGCAGGGATCTCATCAATTCCAACTGCCTTATTTGCTTTCAAGTCATTCAGAGCTTTATTATATTCTGTCCTCAAAACAGGATCTCCTAAGTCATCAATGTCGACATCGCCTTCCTTTTCCATTACACTATTGTTTAAGTTGTCCGCCACATACAGTTTCTAAATGTATTCCTTCCATAGGTTAGCTCTATCTTCTGAGCTTAAAAGAGGTTTCCATTGGCAGCTTTAATGTTTCTCCAAAATTCTGTTTAATCTTTCTATACGCAACATCTACTTTTCCAACGACCATTTACTTATCAATTTCTTCACACTTTTCTTGTAGCCATTTTTCTTTTGCTATTTTGCATTTCACATTTATTTGATTTCTAAACTGCTCTCTTCCTGTTTCATCCTGAGCATTTTTGTACCTTCTCCTCTGATCCATCAGCTCCAAAATTTCTTTTGTGATCCAAGGTTTTCGGGCAGTTTGTTTCCTAAAGCCTAATGTTTCTTTACCAGCTTTCAGTATTTCGGTCTTTAATGCATTCCATTCATCCCGGTTGAGCTCCTTTCAGAGTTACTTCTTAGACCTAAGTCTACCATTTCTGTAAACTTTTCTCTCGTGCTAGATTGTTTCAGTTTATTCCCTTCCAGACTGTTCTGCTTATACTGCTTCCTTATTCGCTTAAATTTCAGCCTGCACTTCATTATTATCAAATGATGTTCAGAGTCTATGTCTTCCCCCGGGTACGCTTTACAGTCTAGAACTTGACTCCTTAATCTCTGTTTGACCATGATATAATCTAGCTGATATCTGCCTGTATCCACAGGACGTTTCCAGGTGTATAATCTTCTTGCATGGTTCTTAAACAGTGTTTTTCCACTAGTAGCTTCTATCTTTCAAAAAATTCTAGTAACCTGCTTCCTCGCTCATTTCTTTCTTCTAGACCAAAACTTCCTACAGTATTCCCCTCTTTTCCTTCTCCCACTATTGCATTCCAATCACCCATGATTATTAGATTTTCCTCCCCCTTCACATATGGGATTAATTCTTCAATTTGAGCGTATAATTTTTCTATTTCTTCGTCATCTTCCTGTGACATTGGCATATACACTTGTACTACTGTGGTTGGGACGGGCTTAGTTTCTAATCTCATCAAAATAATCCTGTCACTAAATTGTTCATAGTAACTCACCTGTTTCCCTACTTTCTTGTTGATTAGAAATCCTACACCAGTGACTCCATTGACAGCTTGTGTGCTAATTATCCTGTGTTCCCCAGACCAGAAATCCTGTGCGTCCTTCCATTTAATCTCACCAATCCCAACAACATCTAACTTAAGTTGTTCCATCTCCCTTTTTAAGTTTTCTAACCTGCCTGCCCTATTCAGACTTCTAACATTCCACACTCCGACTCGTAGAATGTTTCTATCCATTCTGATGACACCTCCTTGAGCAGTCCCCACCCGGAGATCCAATTGGGGGACTATTTTAGCTCTGGAATATTTTACCCAAGAAGAAGCCATCATGATATATGTAATTTTAGAGGATTACATGTCCTCGGAATACCCTTTGGGTCTTTAATGCAGTAGTTTCCCGTTGCCTTCTGCATCCCCAGGCCGCTGATAATTTCTGATTCATCCGCCTTTAGGGGCCGTTTCCAACCCCAAGGGCAAGAGGGTGCCCTGAACCGCTCCCCGCTCTTCTGCCCTCCTTTCGAAGGCCGTTGGCAAGCAGTGGGTGACTCCTTATACTGGAAATCGTTCAGTCGCCAGAGCCTCATCCTTGCAAACAGGGTGCACCACGTGAAGGAGAGGTTGACATTCGTATAGTCTCTTCCAAATCCTTACACCCCCTATCAGCTCTTCCTTATCATATTCTAGTTTAGTAACACAGAATTCAAATAGTTGTTCTATACAATACTTACTTATACCTACACTGTTGCACTGAATATTATTTTTAACAAGAATGGCAAAACCCCCTTTCTCCAATTTACATCTACAGATATGAGAACATATAATATTTTGTCAATGCTGGACTGGTGGAAATCTGTGACAGTGATATCAAATTTGGGTTGATATTGAAAGCTGCAATAGTCACAATTTGTTGTAATTATGTTTATTCAAACATTATTGGTTTCGAGCAAGATCCTCTTCAACAGATGGTTTGCATTTTTAATGTATTTAAATATGCAGATGCAAAATTAGAGCATGCATCCTATTACAACAGAAAAGTAGTATTTATTGAGTGAGAGTAATTTAATTTTGGGTCGTTGAAGGTTAATCTCAATTACATAAATGCGTTATATATCTGAATATTTTTGAAATCGAACTCTTCTTAATGGCGAAAGAATATGATGTATTTCTGTGGTAGCTCATTATTAAACAAACACACGGCACTAACACTGATGATAACTTCACTATTTTGAGAGTCTGAATGGAACTTATGAGCATGCAGGAAAGTTGCTACTGCATTTGCAGATGAAGCAAAGATGTTTATGAACAAAGAATTTTGCGTGACACCAAAGATGAAATCAGGTTGAATGTTTAGTTCTATGAAAAAATTACAGCAATATGAACTAGGTATTTTAATACAAATGACCGATAGTTGTTAAATTTAAAATTTAAATCACATATTGATAGGTCTTTGCTATTTTTCTGTTGTTATAGGACGCACGCTCATATTTTGCATCTGCATATTTAAATACATTAAAAATGCAAACCATCTGATGATGAGCATCTTGCTCAAAACCGGTAATGGTTGGATAAACATAATAACAACAAATTGTGACTGGTTGCTGCTTTCAATATCAACCCAACTTAGTTTATAACTTGGGATGGACAGCTGAGGCAGTATGAATTGATGATATTCATGAAAAGTTCTAAAATTTCAATGATGAAAAGATATGAAAAGATTATTCGAACTGATATTGAATGTTATCAAAAAGCTTTGTTCTACTTCAAAACAAACTATCCTCATGCTGCTGAAGAAGTGCAAGATAACAGCACATGGTTCAAAGTTTCTAACAGTAAAATTGTATGGAACATTAGGAAGAAATTGGAAGAGGTATTAGGGGAAGAGTGAACAGCACATAGGAAAACCAAGGCTTAAGAGAAGCAATTTTGGTATTAGGAATCATAGAGGAAGGATGGATAGAAAAAAGAGGACAAGGGCATTTTTATGGCATTTGAAGACATAGAAACACTTTTGGTAATGTTAGATTTAAGAAAAGTTATAAAATTTTTAAGAAGCCTGGTCTAAAAAGAGATAGGAGAGTGATTTATGGTAAATATAAGAACCAAATGGATAAAACTATAATAAGGAATCACAGCTTTAGTTAAAATAGGCATGAAACAAGGTGTTGGTTTACCAGCAAAAATTCGAATTGTGTATAAAGGATAAAATCAAGGACAAGAAACAAAATTTAAATAAAACACAACAGCTCAACAAGAAAAAAATCTGTATGCTGTGATTTTCTGATAACATTGTCCTTATAGGGCGAGAGCCCACTTAAAATATGTGAGACGAGGGAAGAAGGTAACCGACAATCAACACCAACAATTGAATATAACTTAACACTTTTAATGTAGTGCATGACTTTCTCATACACCTAGACTACATTAGAATTGAACATTGAATTATCTTAAGCGTCCACTAGCATAGTCAACTTGATACACCAGATTAGCGAATGCACGTCACAAGGCGCAAATCGCTGCGTAGCCGCCTGATGCCATTGCTACTGCACTGCCCCTCTGCACTCTAGTGGCTGCAGGATCATAGTTGAAGTAGCAATGCTGCCTACTGGCAGGTGGCACATGTGGTTTTACCCCGCAATTGTAATTTTGGAAACTTTTATATATTTTTTTAGCTCTACTGATCTGAGGACTATAAAGACTACCCCTTGCCCGACTCAAGCCCCCCTCCAAAACCAAAATTCACAAAAGCCAGCCCCGTCCCCTCCAAACTAAAGTCCGCTCAAGGCTCTCCCAAACAAAAATCCTGGATCTGCCCTTGGTTTCGCCACACCCTTTTAGTTAGCAGTTAGGAGTAAGGACACTCAAAAATTACTGACTGGCATAAGAAAAATACTTCTTTCCGTAACATGGCTCTTCATCTTGTCAAGGGTATTAGAGGTAGGAAAGAACTGGGGGCAAGGAACAGGAAGGAATTCACCATGGCATTTATGAAAATCTAGGAACTGTTTCTTACCTTAATACAATTCTGTTAAGTCCACAGTGCTGAATTTCTTTTAAGGTTCTCTCAGAATGTAATAATACCAAATTGAGCATAAACCAGCTAACAGATTTTACAAGAGATGGTGTTGTTAAAATTTTTGGATCAGATCCACTTGAAGTAACTGAACCTGGAAAATTAGAGTCAGTTACCAATATACAAAAAAACTAGCTTTGAATTATCAGTACACCAGATTATTATACATACCATCCAGTACTGAACCTCCATTGTATACCATCCAGTACTGTGAAAAGATTTTTTTTGAATCTGAGACACATTGGTGGTAGGCCTCAACAGGTGCTGGGATATATCCACCTGGAATAACTTCACTGCCATAAAATAATCTTGATACCAGAGTTGCTATTTCACTATAAAAATTATTCTGCTCCAACAGTTCCAACATTCCACATATTGCATCCTGTTGAAAGATTTTAAGGATTTAAAAAAATATATATTTTTAAAAAATATATATTTTAAAAACTAAAAATGAATTATATTGAGAACATAAAGGGTCAGTAGTAAATATATCATAATAAATGAGTTAACATGAACTTTGCCACTAGGAATGATCCTCATATTCTAGCACCTGTCCCAAGTCCAGAAAAAAGAGGAGAGTCAGGCTGGTTGCTGAGTGTTGACGAATGCACTGATGTCAAGTAAGTGCAGTAATAAAACTCAAGATATGCTTTTGTTGACAGTTCATCTGAGATAGTTACAAGCAATTTCTACCTCATATGAGAGTGGGTGAGGACAAATACCTGGCACAGAAAATTACGGAAAAAGTGCTATTTTTCTATGGAAAGATTTTGCAGTTAAATAATAATAATAAAAAACGAACATCCGTAACAGTCTGAATAAGGTTTTTAGAGATACAAAAATTGGAAAAGTTGCCCAGAAAATTGTAAAACAAAGTACTTTTCTGTATGGACAAATTTGGTTATTTTTAAAAAAATCATTTGTACTAGTCCAAAATAGGTATTTAAAGAAAGAAAAATTGGAAAAGTTGCCAGGAAATTTCGGGAACACCTGAAAGTATTTTTTTGTCTATAGGATTTTCGTATGAGCTCATGACCGTAAATAAGGATTCGAATCATGGTTATGTGTAATTCTTTTATTGTTTTATTCTTTATGCTCTCGGGATGGAAATAACTCATACAAACAATTTTAAAAAAAGATGGCAAGAGCGGAAGATCTGGAAAAAAATCTGTAAAAGGGCATTCCAGATTAAATTAAAATAAAATTACCTTAACTTATATATTTGTGTTATTTCACGATCTGCCCAACAACTGTAGTTACCTTAATTCTATTCCATTGATATTAATTGAAGACATGTGCTTGATCATATTAAAAATGGTATTACCTCAATTAGGCATGACAGCCCCCAATCGTCTGATGCATGATACAATCGATCAAGAGTTGAAATATGAAAAACTATAAGATTGTGATGCATTGACAGAACCAGTTTAAATGAACATTTCACTATTAAATTGGTATAAAAAATATGCATACGACATTCTCAAGAATGCTATAAATGATGGAACTACAAGAATTTCTTCTTGGACACTCACTGATTTTGGCAACAATTTGCTCACAAAATGAAATTGTACTTGCTTCATCAGGAACTGAAGCTATGCTGTTGGAAGGGGGTCAAACAACTCGTTCAGCCTTCAAGTTGCCATTGCGAATTAATGAAACTCCATTTTGCAACATTTTGAAGAAATGTGCAATGGTCAAAGTTTTGGGCAGCAATGCAAATTGATCATTTGGGATTAATGTACAATGGAACATTAAATCAAACAATGAAAGATCTACAAAACAATAAAAACCTGATTCGTGGTGTGATGATCAAAATGAGATTTGAAATTTAATGGAAAAAATAAATAATCTGGTTAGCATGAAATTCCAACTTAATTCAATTCTGACTTAAATTTTGGATCAAAACCATGTGGTCGAAGTTGATTATATTCTATTCACATTACACATTTCCACTATTTCAGCAGTGTACTATTGGCAGAATTCATCTCGCATGCGAAATTTCCAATTGGCGTAGGTCTGAATGTATTCCTGCTCAAATTGAATAGCCAAGGACACAATAATTAATAAATACAATGATCACTCAGAAATGCATTTTTTTCCACATTTTTACCTTGTTTATATATTTTTAATGGCATTTCACAAATTCCAAAATGATCACAAGCAGATGTACTGAAATTTGGACAGGACATGCGGATGTGCGAACTTCATAGCGGCGATTTCCTCAGGATACCAAGGCAGTATTTCTTGTTCCATTAATCCAGAGAGAACAAGCCCCATGTATTCCATCCTCTTGAAATCGGACTGTGCGCTGAAACAGCATCCAGCTTCTTGGCTACAGTCATCCCAACTAGTCCAGGCGCCACTTTGAACCTCACTTCATGGACGATTTGAAGCGCTTCTGTCAACAGTAGAGTACCTCCTTCAAACTTCTAGATCAAAAATTCTAGGCTGTAAAAATTTGCCGTTATGTAGGTCATCTCTGTACAGTTGGTACTGAGTACAATAGCTTGAAGGGCGCTAATGACCTTGATGTCGATCCGCCCTAAAACAACAACAACAACAACAACAATAGCTTTAATCCATCTAGTGCACTGATGACCTCCAAAATGCTATCATACTTTTCTGCATAATATATTGGGGCTGAGAGCTAGGTCCCCCATCGAGTCACCACTGGTTCAGGAGGGAGGGGTTTTGATGGAAGCTTTTCCCTGTAAACAACTACTTGACTTGGTGCTTTCAGGAATACTTTCCTCACTGAAGAAATTATCTCGTTAACTACGTGGTGGTGTACCAGAATTTTTTCAGCTATGTGGTAGACCCCATGAGCTGGACAAGTGACATGGGCCATTTGGGGATGGAATGCCTGCAAACACTTCCATTCTTTTATCGTTTAAGCTGCATTGTCTGTCACCAACAACTGCAACTTATTCTCATGTTCTGGATCTGGCCACAACACATTTAATGCATCCCTTACACTTTACAGAAATTTCCACAGTTAAGTGGTTTGTTGTTAGATGTTCTCTGCACATAATGACACAGGGTATACTAGGTTCCTCATATAAGAGCTTGCCCACAAAAATGCTGGCTATGTATCTCCTGCAGGCATCTGTCATCTCAACTATACTTAACCAGATGAAGTGGTCAGCAGTGTACAATCATATATCTTTAACAGTTTTCTCACACAGCTGGGGAAAGTAATTCTTCCTTAAAATGGATTCATCTGGTATTTTCCTGTTACAAAATTCTTCTAAAAAGGTTTTCAGGATTTCACTCTGGAGGGTTGCAACTGGTAAAGTGGCAGTGTGAGCTTCATATCTTCTGTACCCAGATTTGAACATGCTCTGCTTCTGTTTAGAAGCATTTCTCCTGGTAACATTTCCCAAATGAGTTACTGTAGTACATGGAATCGTTTTTCTGCAGGCACCTATACAGAAGGCAAAAATAAAAATAGGTCACCTGAATATAACTACCCGGATAATACTCAATTAATATAGTGAAATTTTCATCCAGCAGTCTCGACTCTACAGAGACCACTTTAAGTTACTTTGGAAATGGGAACAAATAAAATCTAATTTATTTTATAAAATCATTTTAAAAATATACTATATATAAAAAAAATTAACCTTACCAGTTTTACACATGCATGACAATATATGATTTTCTCATCTGGAGACAACTTCTTATCCATTCTGATCCATTTTGGCAGTAGACTACTTCTTGAGTTCTGTTTGGGCATGATCCCTTTTAATGAAGGAACTAAAAATATGTACACAGTGTTTTAATTCCCGTGTAACCACTGAATGATGATGGTATACAACTGGTCACTTCTAAGAGAGAAATTGCTTTCCTGCGACTGTTCATATCTGACCCATTATGTATAAAATTTGTCAATTTTTTTCTACAGAATGTGGGCCTTTGTAATCATGTGAAGTTGCCACACCACATTGTTACAGCTTTTTTCAATGTCACCATCAACAATAAGGTTAAAACACATCATTTAGTATTGTAATGAAGTTATTCCAATTTAAAAAGAAATCCATTTGTATTACATGTAAACATAGTCCGTTTACGCTCCAAATTCGACTTCCTTCTTGGACTCTGTGAGGGATCAGTCCTATGCGACTTACATTTGCAGTGTCTTTGAGATTAGGATTCATGTAGTCTTAGACACAACTGGGGATGGTGACTGGCCTGATTGCCGAGGGACATTAACTTGGATTGATGTAGAAGAATGAAAAGACATTTTTGAGGAGGAAGGGGGGAAAGGAAGCGGCCATGGCTCATCAATAAGGTATAGTTATGGCAAGGTGAAACGGAAAACCATTTCAGAACAGCCAACGGTGGGGCTCGAATTCATGGCGTCTCCCGAGTCCAGATTACAAGCCCATGGCCTGTACGCCTGAGCTAATCAGGTCAGTTATCGGTTTCATTTAAGTAACAAAAATACAGTAGGACTGGATCAGTTCATCGAATTAGGTCCTTTTAGGTTCTGAAAACTGAATTAGGTCATTTTAGATCATAATATAGAAATTAGGTTCTTTTCGGTCCTATTAAATTTATAAAAATTATTAGTTTAGACAAAAGATGAAAAAGAAAACTAAAATTTCGAGAATAATAGGATCAAACCTAAGAATCCGGGCCTTAGTTATAAGCTTATGAAACAGCTTAACAAAGATGGAAGGAATTCTAAGGTAAATATAACTGAGGAAGAATAGTAGATAATGCACTATAAAGCATTATAGTACAGTAGATATAATGGTTACAAAGAGGAGGATGAAGCTGTTAGCAGTTACCATGGGCAATGTTTGGGAAGATCAATTGAAGTTTCCTGTTGTCTTCTTCAGTGTGAAAAGCATTTTTATAAACATGGAAGGCAGTCATAGTGTTTTTGTTGAGTACTGTGGATGAGTGATGAAAGAAGGGAGGGGTGAAGAACGCTGCCAGCTCGTTTATTCCTATTCTTCTGCAAGACACCAAGCAGATGGCAGGCTTAAAATCCCCATCAGATAGACAAATCACCAACAATAGTGTAGTATAATCTCAGAGTGGATTATGATTTCACCCAGGACTTAAGTGCACAATCCGTTGATAAGGTATTGTGCAGCACCAACTCTCCTATCCGACTGATCCTGATGATGAAAATTATCTCCACCACAAGGACTCAAAACAGCTAGCCCCGTTTCAGCATAGGACACCATCACGGTGCCACAACAAACTTAGACAATGGGGTAGGCATAGCTTCAGTATCGGCATTTAATTTTGTAAATTCATTTATTTATTTTAAAACAGGAAAAGGCAACCATCATTTGCACTGATAACAGCAGGATAGTGCAGAAAAAAATCACCATTATGGAACACTGATATAATTTTTGGTTATAAATCTTTCGACAGGGGAGAGCATCCGATGCCGAGTGTGGAAGCTGAAGAGAAACTAAATACTGAATAATGTTGTGGAAGATGGGGGGAAATTCAAACTGGGACTACAATAAGCGAGAAAGGAGGGAATTGAGCTAATTATTGCAAGTCAAAGAAATAGAAATGATAGCTAATGCACAAGAAAAAATAAAATATAGAAACTAAACATAAATGAATACAAAACAAACTCTAATTACAGTACATGGTGGTTCTTGAAGGTGAGGATATGAAAATGTAGGAAAAGTAAGAGGAGGCAGGAAAGGATTGGAGGCATGTTAAGAAACAAGGGAGTGCTCTCTCAGATTGTGGCCAGTATGGATTGGTAGGCCAACATTAACAGGTTATTAGACATCCATCTGAAATCAATCTGATATACCACTCTTCTTCTTTCCTGACTTTGACACCACCACCTCTGCATTCTGCACTGCTTCCTTTCTTCACCTGCTTATTATAATTGTCATTTGATTAATTATTTATTTAATTATTTATATTTTTTAATATCTGTGTCTATGTGTTTAAACATTTATATTTTTTCCATTTGATAATTAGCTTCCCTACTATCCTGTCAGCTTAAATTGCTTCCACCATCCTCTCCACCTTTTACATAATTAACTGAAAATTAATTTCTGTTTGATCTCCATCTGGCAGATTCAATACTGAGGAAGGATGTGTACCCAAAATTTATATTACTGTTCTATGTCCTTGCATTTTTCTATAACTGTCACATGTAGTAAAGAATGGGACACTCCCTTTCCCTATTCTTTCTTGAAAATAAAATGCTCACCATGAAGAAACCATAGCACGGTCATATGAGTTCAGAGATGATTAAATAATAGAAACAGTAAACTATGGTTATCTCCAAGAATTTATTGTAGAATGCCTTTAGTACAATGTTGGGCATGCCTTTGTATGGAGATAGGCTGTGATACAGTCAAGCATTGAAGCAAATGGAAATCTGATGTCCTCATGAGAAGTTTTCTGCCACATACGGAGCAGTCATTGTTGCTTCATAGTGCTTTGTTCGACCTTTTAAAGTATTGTTATATGAGAAACTATGGCCGCGTAAGACAGTTAACTTCTCTCTTTTATTTTTGCAGATTGTTCTTTCCCCATAGAATGGGATTTTGTTAGCAGTTATTTTAAATAAATGATGAAATGAAATTGAAATAAACAACTGTAGAAACACTTGAGTCACTGTACATTTTTAGAATTAAAAAAAGTGGTATCTGGGAGTTACAGTGAACTGACTGTAATGTTTCTCTTTTCAACTGATTGAAAATTAATTTCCATGAAGTAGTGTGTGTATTCATATTACAACAATCAATTATTAAAGTTCCAAGGTTAAAACTACCCTTTTAGGTTAATGTTACAGATTACGTAAAGGTTTTCCTTACTTACTCAAAAGTTTTATAAGTTTCAACTAACCATAACCGAAAATATTTTAAGTCCCAAAACTGTATTATCAGAAATTATTCTAACTCAAAAATACAGCAGACTTTTTCTAAGTTCTTAAACACTGTCGACCTCTGCGAGGCCAAAAATTAATTGGTGATTGCCATGAGGTCAGCTAAGCTACCCTCTTACATAGTTTACCTCAAAGTACTCTCGACTTCTTTTTCTTAGAGATTGTTCTACACTGTCCAGAAACTCAGAAACACATAACCAATTTCAGGCAAGAAACAATGCAAACATCATTGGCCATCTCCTAAAATTTTACCAAATGTTGCAAAATAGTTTCTTATTTGGAGTTATAATATAGGGAGTGAAGGGTTTTGAGGAGCCTTCTAAAACTTTAAATCTTCATTACTGTTCTGTACTCTAAATAAAATCCCTTTTGTTGACAGTGTGAAAGATAAGTTTATCATTCCTAAACACTTTGCAATTCAACACTGTTGTAAATTTTTGTAAAGAACTTAGAAGGTCGTGATCCCTAAGCTGAGGGAAAAAGATTCTTAACATTAACAATCAAGGTTATAAAATTGCAAGGAAAGGGAAAATGACTCATCACTCACCAAAGTTGAATGCAGCGATGAGAGAAGAACATATATTACGAACACACAAATAAACTCAATATTTCGATTACTAAACCTTATTCATGACGGAGAAAATGATAGTGTGATAAAAGGTAACTTCAAGTAAAGCGAAATGTAATGCAACTAAAATACAGACACATTTCCTTGTGGATGAGCGTAACAAAAGCTGTTCAAATTTTGTTGATGTTGAACCTGTTAAGTAGTTGGGTTTAACAGTAGAAAGCATCACATAAATATGGTTGAAGGTAAGGCAAATTCTACATTCTCATTCATAGCACAAATTTTGAGGAACTGTAATGCTTGTACAAAGGAGACAATATTCAAAACTCTTCTGTGTCCTCATCAAATATATTACTGTGTTATGTGGCTGTGCATTACAAAGGAATGAATACTACACAGTACAGAGAAGAGCCACTCTTTTTGTGACAGTCTGCTATATTCCTTTCTGCAAAGGTAGGGTTGTGATTGTCTGTCGGATCAGTGACATAATTTCCAATTGAATTTATTGCTAAACCTGCAAATACCAATTTTCATTTATGATTGCAAAGAATTACTTCAGTCACCAACATATCTGGATCACAAAGACAAGAGATTTAAAAATCGGGATATAAGGAGCTATACAGATGTTTGTAATCCATCTTTCCTCTAACCATTATGGATTGGAAAGCACAAAGGTAAGATTAATTTTGGTGCAAAGAACTCCCAGTCACTTAAAATTCTGTGAATTGCAGAGTGGAGATGTAGAGTTTTTGAAAAGTATACAAGGTCTGATTAAAAAACATGTGAATTTTTTAATTTAGAGGGTTTTATAAACATGACTTTCACATATTTTTATTTTATTTTGATGTTACACATGTTCCTAAAGTATATTTCAATAGGTGGCCATTTTGAATGTTTAGTTTATTTTTACAGTCAAATATGTTAATTGTGTTTTGATGTGTTTGGCGAATTTTTACTTTCTAAAAAAATTGATCAAAGAATTGGTATAAAATTTTTCTTGAAAAATGAAATGTTAGCAGTAGCTTTTGGAGAATCTTCTATGAGTAAAATGAGAATTTACGAAAGGTACAGCTGCCTCAAAGAGGCCATGAAGACGTTGAAGATGACGACTGCCCTGGTTGCCATAACATGCCAACAACTGACGACAATGTCAAACAATTTAAAAAAAGATCCTGGAAAGTCACTGTATCACCATTAGAGACGCTGATGATGATGTCAGAATAAGATGTGGCTCATGTCAAGCAATTCTTTAGGATGTTTTGGCCATGAAATGTGTGGCAGAAAAGTTTTTTTTTTTCAAAATTGATGATTTTGGCTAAAAATGTCGATTTTGGCTAAAAATGTCGTGTAGACATCACTTAGGAATTGCTGAATGAGGTCAACAACGATTCTGAACTTCTTAAAACAGTCATAACAGGCAACAAAACATGGGTGTAAGAGTCTGACATAAAAGCAAGAACCAATTGTCCCAACAGTAACTGCCTGAATAGGCAAGAGTGAGAAAAATTCAACGAGCACAATCAAATGGGTAGATTCTCCTCATTATTTTCTTTGAAATGGCATTGTGCATCACGAGTTGCTGCAAAATGGTCGTTCTGTTGATAAAGAATATTACCTGGAAGTTATGCGCTGTTTGCATAAAGTAATCTGTCGAAAATGACCAGAATTATGTCAGAAACAATCATGAAAATTGCATCATGGTAATGGTCCTGCTCATACCTCACTGGTTACTTGGGATTTTTTGGTTAAAAAAAAAAAAAACTGTTGTTTTGCCTCAGCCATCATATTCGCCTGACATGGCCCCCCTCTGACTTCTTTCTATTCCCACAGCTGAAGAGAATCTTAAAAAGACAATGTATTTGCCACATTTGATGACATAAAAACAGAATCACTGAAGGAGCTAAAAGTTATACTGAAAAGTGAATGGAACAAAATTGATGCTGATTAATAAATAAATATTCTTTAAGAAAAATATAAATTTTCATTATTTTTGACAAGACCTTGTACATCCCAATAAATCATCCACAATAAAGCTAATGTCACACACATTTTAATGAACATAAATAAATGTTTACAATCTTCTGAACTTCAGCAGGCATAAATTATAATTCTTTGCTAGCCATTCAATCATCTGTGCCTTACCTGCTTCAGAATTACTGTGGTCTGCGAGCTCTTCCCTTTTATGTGACTGCTCAAGTTAACTAGAACAAGTGCTGCTTGTTCCCGCACAATACATGCTTCATTATGATCCAGCAAGAACCTGCATGATAAAGAATTTTTCAGTTAAAACAGAATCTTTGTTCTTGGAAAATGAACTAGCAAAATAATAATAATAAAAATCAACAAATGATAAATTGAAGTATACCCAACACTTACAAGGATGAAGGCAGGAGGGAAGCAATGAACAGAAAAAAAGGAAAACCATAATTTACATTTTGGTATGAATTTTATTCATGCAGAGAGATAAGACAAGTGGTGAGGGATGCACAGAAAGTCATTGTCTATTAGGCACACACATTATTTTTTGCGTATGGGTTTATGTCTTATTGAATGTCGAGGTCATTAGAGGTGGGGAAGGATGGGGGCAAGAAACAAGAAGGAATTTGACCATGGCCCTTTGAAGAAAGCTGGATTGATTTGGGAAAACCATAAAAAACATAAATCTGGATGATCGGATGGGGATTCGAACCCACTTCATACCAAATGTGAGGCCAGAGTGTTATCTGCTCACCCACCACACTCCTTGGCAGATACAAATCATCTATGTTGGAAATAAGTGGAGGAAGAAGTATAAAGATTGGAGAAACCTTTAGCTGGATGGTGTGACTTTGTTTATTTATTTGCATTTGGAAAAACATAATTGAAGAATGGGTTGTTTGAAAAGAAGAGAGTAAAAACTTATATATGGAAAGCTTTGATCAATCAGATGGAAATCATAATTGAAAAATTATGCTAAATATAACAAAAGTCACAGTTTAATGATACAAAGCCACACAAAAGACCTGGTTTATGAAATGACCCAGTTCGGAAGTGGGAATATCGAGAAAAATGATAATGGAGCTCATCAACATTGAAATTGCAAATGCTTTTGTGTAAACAAAATCTACATGTGAAAGCTTGTAAAAAAAGAGTACTTATCATGATTACAAGAATTATAAAAGGTGCACAAGTAGTTTGTGGACCAAAGACAGGAAACACCAACTGGTTTGAAGTAAAGAAAGGATTAATACAAGGCAGTGTTCTTCATATCATTCTGTAAGTATTAGAGAACCTTACAGGAAAATTAAATAAGAATTACAATGCAAAAAGTTACAAAACTTTATTGGCAGATGATATGACAACTTGGATGATAAAAAGTGAAAAGATAGAAAAATGGAATGACCTGGTCATTAACAAGGATATGAATGAGGTGCTGGTGGTTGGAAGAGAAACAACCCTGGAAATGAATATTTTAGTGGATGGAGTACCATTCAATGGGATGAATGTTTCATGAAAGATGGTAAATACAAATAACTGGCTATAATAAGAGGAAATCTTTTGTCAATGTATTAAGCATGTGTGATAAAGGTGTGTGTAGAAAAGCTTAAATGATAATATTTAAGTCATACTACATCCTTCAGTTAAGAAATGCAGCAGAGGCATGAATCAAGATGGAAAAGAAAAGTAGTAGGGTTTTTAAAGAACTTTAATGGGCAAATCCAAAAATGAGAGACTAAGAAATATAAATACTCTGAAGGAACTGAAAGAAGATAGTCTGAGAGAGAGGATTGGGAAGAGTGTGGAACTTAGATTCAGTTATTTCAAAAGGCTGGAGCTCTGGCCTTGGATATTGATTTACATTCTGGTCCAGGCTGCATTTCAGCCCAATCAAAATATCTGTTAAAGTAGCTGCTCAATAATCGAAATATGTACCATTCGGGCATTAATACATACCACATGCATAAGTCCATATCTGTAATATATCTGTTTGTTCCAGCATCACGCAGAAAATATAGATTTTTAATGGGTATTCACAACCTGAAAGCTTGGGATCCAAGTTAAAATCTGACATACATGTTGAGATATTAAGACACATTTATTTTATGAATATTCTGGCATAACATAAAAACAGCTGAATTGATTTTGATACTATTTAAAACTGTGGGTTTCAATAAAGAACATTGGAAATTAAAAGGGGAGGAGTAAAGGGATTGAGCTTTTGTAAAACAAATGTAGACAGTGTTTATCTGTTTGATTTAAAGTAAATGTGTGCAAAGTTCTGTCAATATCGCGTAAAAACTACAGGTATGTAGAAAGAACATTGGAAAAATTAAGGGGGTGTAAAGGAGGAGAGTAGTTTGGTTTTTGTAAAATTTATGTGCACAGTATTTTTTTCTTTGTTTTAAAGAGTGTGTGTGTGTGTGTGTGTGTGTGTGAGTGTGTGTGTGTGAGTGTGTGTGTGTGTGCAAAGTTCCTTTAAAACTGAATAAAAACTGGAGCTTTCTATAAAAAAAAAGGGGGGGGGCAAAGGGTTGGATTTTTTTTTGGTCACAAACCTTCTGGATGAAAAAAGACATGCATCTGCCAACTTTCCTGGTGATTGGTCAAATGGTGTCAACTGAAGCATTGTATAAAAGGCATTGACAAAAAGTAAGGAGGTAGAAAGGGGAAGGGAGAAGAGTAGGGTTTTTGCAAACCAAATATATAAACAAATATTGACAGTATTTGTCTCCATTTTAATCCATCGCAATTGGATAAAAATTGTGGTTTTGTACAAAAATTAAGGGTTGGAAAGGGAGAGAGGGGTTGGTTTTTTGGTCAGAAACTTTCTCCATGAAGAAATACGTGTATGTATCAACTTTCACAGTGATCGCTCAAATGGTGTCGATGCCTATTAATCTCGGATATATCTATACTATTATAAATCTGTAAGCAAACTGTGTGAGTGTCTCTTTATTTGAATGGGTGCGCGCAAAACCTAATGCAGCAATTTGGATGAGGTTTTAAATTTTTTTAGAGCTGATTGTCCATATAAAAATCTGTGGCAACTTTCACAAAAAATTGATAAAACTCAGGATTCAGTTTCATTTTTTTACTTTGGTAATTCAGTACTTTAAAATAAACGGAATATGTCAATGAAACGTAATAGGCATTTATTTGCATCATAACAGGTCCATTATCATGTGAAATGGGTTAGATTACTAATGTGGTAGATATTTATTTAAACAGTTTGTCTCTGGTACAATATGTCTTCCTGATCGCGAAACGCTGTACAATAAATGGCGTTAGTACCCCACAACTTTTCCTTACATATCATTATGGATACGAACTTCATTTTTTTTTCTCCAAGAATGATGTTTGAGAAACAGATGTCATAAATATCAACATGTAACAATAGATACATTTTCCATAATAACTTCTACAGAACTGTCCATATTTTGATGGACTTTACTCGATTAATATATATTTGGTGGGCTGTAATGTGCAAATATTCTTGAATAATATTACCCAAGGAACATGTTTACAAATTTTCGCTGTTGATCAAACCACAGCCAGTAAAATAAACTGTTCCTTCTATTAAATAACCAATATAACCCTGAATTTGTAATGTTTATCGCCATATGTGTTATTGAGTTAATTACAACCGCAATATGGAACAAATGGAATTAAAAATTAACTATGCATTCTAAAACCTTATCCTACACCATGAAAATTATAAAACTAAATCAATTATGCCTTATGCTCTAACAAAGCATGTCAATTGTCATTCTGATCCAGGCTACATTTCAACCTAGCCACAATCTTTGCTAATGATTCCGTCTGAAAGTCATAGCTCCTATCACATGCGCATCAATACATTCAGATTCGCCATTGAAACTTGGACTGCTGGAGGTACCTAAATGCATCTGAAATAATGATATCAATAATACAGCTGTATTGAAAGTAAAGAGAATTAAAAACAATTAGTATTCTAATGCTACATCTCATAAATATTAAGGCTAAATCCATCGTCCCTTATGTTTTAACAAAACATATCAGCTGTCATCATGGTCCAGGCTGCATTTTAACTGAACCACAAACTCCAATAATATTGCCCTTCTGAAATCATAGCTTGTCACATGACCATTGGTACATACAGAGTACCTTGATCAAATCTTGATACTTTTGAATTACTTAAATTTGGTTGAAATAATGGTGTCAGCAATACGTCAATTTGAAAGCAAAGAAAATTAAAAATAATTTTTATTGTATGATACCGCATTTTAATCCACGTAAATTTCTATTTTAAAGGAGAAATAATTTATCGTATCATCATATCATAAAATAAAACCAAAGAGCACGAAGTTGCAGGTGATTGCTATATTGATATAAATTTGTGGCACCGCGGTTATCATGCAGTCAGTCCTTCGTATCAGCATTTAAAAATGACACGGATGGGCATTCAAGTGATCAACCTACCAATTAAGGTAAGGTAACATCTTATTTCTCTTAAACATTGCTTCACTTACTTATATCACAAAAAAGAAACCCTTTCTAAACATTTTTATTTTTTACTCCGCACAATAGTTATTTCCGCACAATAGATATCTGTTCAAATTAGTACAGTTAATTTTTCAGAAAACTTTTCTACTATTTCATAAGTTGAGTTACAGTAAAATACGAATGAAATAAAACTTTCGGACATCAGCATGAAAACCAAACATAAAATAAACAAAAGTTTTCAGAAGACATTTACAATTCATGCCTCTCCTCGTTAATATTTGGTAATAGAATAAAACCAGCAAAGAGTTTTTACACATACCGAAGCATACGCGCGCGAAGCAGAGGGCAAATGTTATTAACATATTTGATATAACTCAAGATATATTTTTCCAAGTAGAATTTTAAGCCCCTAGAATTTTTCAGCTCATTGACATTGTAGACATTAAATATAGGAGAAAATGATAAGGAATTCAGACACGGCCATTACAAGCATTCATCAGAAGTAATTTTGGTAAGCCATGGAAAAACAAAATCAGGATGACCGGATGGGGTTTAGAATCTGCATCCTTCCGAATGCTATGGTTGAGCGTCACTGCTCGCTCACAATAATTGGTGCTTTGTTAAAAAATCTACCAGTGATATAATATTTAAGACTATGTCAATCATATTAACTAAAATAATGTAAACATATGAATCCCAAATGCTGAATTAATTTTCAATTAATTTTTTGGTGATGAGAGGAAATACCACTATTGTTCTCAACACTTGTATCAACATATGTAAGTAAATAATCAAACATAGATTCTTCATCAATCCCCTTATATAAAACGCTAACGTGTGGTCTGCGTGCATCGTCTATAGCTGCTTCTCCTATTGGCTAACGAACGGCCAATCATCAACCACCATATTATGTTCGTACCACCATCTTGCTTTTCGTTTATTTACAGCTAGACGCTGAAATTCATATAAGGAGGAGGAGATTCAATATTTGCACTATTTTATCCATATCAGTTAGACACAGAAATTGAGAAGGGGATTCAATATTTACGCTACTTTATCTGCATCAGTTATGAGCATAACCTAAGAATTTTTTGGCGGAAGGTGAGAAGCAATGAAGTTTATTAAAAACTAGGAGAAATGTACATAATGCGAAATGTATTTGTCACATAAATAACGGTTACCAGTTTACGAAATTATAGTCTCCGTAATCTAAAGTGAAATGCATTTTTTTATTTTAAAATCCTAACAAAATACTCTGATAATCTAACGAGAATAACATATTCGTATAACTAAAGATATCATTAAGGATGACTTATTCGTTTCTCCTTATTAGCTTTTCCATAATAAATTCCTACTACCATTATATATGATACCCTTAGTTTTTGATACATGTGTTAGCTATTACATGAGATTGAAGATAACTTTTTTATCAGATTTAAATCATCAAGGATATGACACTCGCAATTCAACAACGATATTATTGCCGCAAAATAGCAGTGAGCAGTGATATAATAAATACTGAGAGTATGGGGAAAAAAATTAATACCAGGCAATTATATGTCACAAAGTTACAATTATTACGTTCGATTAAATTTACATATTGCTTTTTATTTATCACGACAACCAGATGCAGAAATTAATGTAAGGAGAAGGGTTTTCATTATTTACGCTATTTTACCTGCCTCAGTTGTAAGCACCAGTTTAAACCGTAAACTAAGAATTTTTTGGCACACGATAAGAAACAATGAGGTTTATTAAAAACTCAGAGAATCGTACATACGTAATCGCGACATGTATTACTCAAATAAATAACAGTTATTTGTTTTCGAAATTGTAATATCCGTCATCTAACGTAAAATGCATTTATTTATGTGAGATCCTAACCAAGTGCTCTGATAATCTAACCAGAGTTATATATGATACCCTTAGTTTTTGATACATGTGTTAGCTATTAAATGAGATTTAAGATAACTTTTTATCAGATTTAAATCATCAAGGATATGACACTCGCAATTCAACAACGATATTATTGCCGCAAAATAGCATATAGCAGTGATATAATAAATACTGAGAGTAGGGAAAAAAAATTAATACCAGGCAATTATATGTCACAAAGTTACAATTATTACGTTCGATTAAATTTACATATTGCTTTTTATTTATCTACGACAGCCAGATGCAGAAATTAATGTAAGGAGAAGGGTTTTCATTATTTACGCTATTTTACCTGCCTCAGTTGTAAGCACCAGTTAAAACCGTAAACTAAGAATTTTTTGGCACACGATAAGAAACAATGAGATTTATTAAAAACTCAGAGAATCGTACATACGTAATCGCGACATGTATTAGTCAAATAAATAACAGTTATTTGTTTTCGAAATTGTAACCTCCGTCATCTAACGTAAAATGCATTTATTTATGTGAGATCCTAACCAAGTGCTCTGATAATCTAACCAGAGTAAAGTATTCATATAACGAAAGATATAATTAAAAAAGATTATTTTTCTTACAAGGTTTTTCAGAATGAATTCCTACTACCACCATAGGTGATACCCATCATTATTCATTTGAGGGTAATAGAGGCTATGATTTTCGAACGCAATATTACTGGAGGTTGTAGTTAAGTTTACCAGAATCGCAACTGACACATTTTGTTACAGCATAATTCACTCTGAAACGAGTTTTACAAACCAATTAAACTGCTTTCATAAGCGCCATGTTACTAAATGTATTAATTAATGCGGGTGGAAGTAGTTTCATATTTAACGTGCTGAATTGTGCCTGGACCAGGAATAAAACTGATATTACATATAGCAAAAGTTTTTGGAATTCCTAATCTGATTTTATTTAATTGGTTCTTTACTTCCGGCGTCATTAATTCAGTAGAAGTTACTACTGTATGGCTATATGAACGGCAAATGAAATATGTAGAACTTTGCAAAATCAAGGTCATTAGTATTATGTAATATCAGTTCCGTTTAATTAACCAACTGCAAAAAAAAATGAGCTGCCAGAATATTGCGTTCAAACCGTCATTTTTGACGGGCTCGAAGCTAGTAAAACAATATTAAGATAAAAAGTCTAATATGACTTATACACAAACAAACTAACAGCATAGCCATGATGTTAACACAATTAGAACCTGACAGAATAAGAGACTGCATGAGGTTAAGAATTTAAAAAGTTATAGCAAACAAGACATCACATATCGAAATATGCTCTCACTTGTAGGTACAGCATAATTGCTATATCTTGACATGGTTACGGTCTGGAACGAATAGAGGAATCATTGATGGCATCATGCCTTTTTATAGGATACACTGGCGGACTATTATGATTTTGGTTTAAGTTCTGGCTTGAAATTTCTGACATTGCACTGTGCTTGCTATTAAGATGACATTTAACTCATAGCTTCAAATTATATGTACATTCATTTCCATAATAACTGGTACCTTTACAGTACTAATTGTGCACGATCTGTTTGTTCCCATGGCAAAATGCATGGACAAGGATTTGGAAGCGAATTTGGGGGAGTGAAGTGGGGAGAGCTCAAGTTAACTCAAAATTAATTAAATAGATGGAAGATTAAGAAAAATATTGGAGATGTGTCTTATAGAGAGTTGTTTGACTGTAAAAGAACTGACTGTTCAGGGATTATCTTTCCAAGGCAGTCCACACGAAACTGGATCAACTCAAAATGTTATGATGGTACTAGAAGCAACTGGCGAATTTGAACTGCAAAAAAAATATAGAAAAAATGGGTAAACCTAGAAAGGCTATATGTCCTATATGTTGTGTTCTACTCATAAGATTGTTATAAAAATTATGGCAGCTAAGTCAACAATAGAAAAAACCCAGAATGCATAATATTTTTCTTTTTGTGTTGTTTATACCTGATGTCAATCAAGTTGATCAACTTTAATTCATAATAAGATTTATCAAAAATGAACAACCTGTTGAGCAATTTTTATGCTTCCTTCCTAACAGTGGTCACAAATCAGAAGGCATGTAGAAAGCAGTCGCTGAAAACCTTGAGACTGTTACTATAGCATTGATAATTGCAGAGGTTAATATTACAATAATGTCAGCATTGTGTTTGGATGCTTCATAGGTCTACAAGCAAGAATAATGGAAATATGAACTTATGAAATGTATGTACCATGCCCCACACATTCCTTAAATGTGATGGGGTCAGCCACTGAATGTTGCCAACAGGATTTTCAATTTTTTTGGGTTGTTGCAAGACTTATGTTTTTTTCTTCACAGTATCAATACAATGATGAAAATTGTTACAAGAATTCATAACTGAACCTGAGAATGTTTCTCAAAATGTATTGAATAGTTGAAGGTCAGCTATAGACAATGCCTGCACTAGCCTGAACGAAGATTGGAAACAAATTATAGCAGCTCCTGAAAAGATAAAAAGCATATTCATCCCAAAACCTCCAATCTGTAGTGAGGCAACAGTACTGATATTACAAAAATTTACTTTAGAGAGTGATATAATGTTTGAATTATTATTATTACTGATTTATCAATCCCTATTTCAGGATGGAGCCTCTTTAAGCCAGTGAGCTATATGATACAATTTAATTCTAAGTAGTTTTGTTGCAATTCTCTCCAGGCCGAGAGATCTTGAGCAACCCTCTTCCAGTTCACACCTGTAACTCGACGTATGTCTTTATCCCAGTGATCCAGGGGTCTTCCTCTTGCTCTTTTCAGGTTCCTTGGTATCCAGTCCAGTACTGCCCTAGTCCATCTGTCATCTCTTTTGTGAGCAATATGACCAGCCCATTGCCATTTTTGAATCATGACTCTTTTTAAGATGTCTGTCACTTTCGTTATTGAACATATGTGCACGGCCCATTTCCTGTCTCTTCCTGTAAATCCTAGCATTGCTCTTTCCATACTTGACTGTGTAGTTCTCAGTTTTTTACTTTGTGTGATTATTTAGGGTCTAAGTCTGGCAGGCATATGTGAGGACTGGTAATACACATTGTTCAAAAACCTGCTTTTTAAGATTTACTGGCATGTTAGATTTAAAAACTATGGAATTTCTTCCATATGCACTCCAACCCAGATTTGTGCATCTGTAGATCTCAGGCTTTGAGTCGCCATTCATGTTGATCTGTTGGCCAAGGTAAATGTACTGTTCTACGGACTCAATACCAACATCTTTCATGTCGGCTTTGTCTTTGTCTGCCCATTTATTTTGCATGATTTTCCTTTTTGACACATTTATTTTAAGTCCCACATCGCTGCAAGCTGCATATATTTCATTTAACAGTTCTTTTAGGTCTTTCAGACTGTTTGAGAGTAAAACTATATCATCAGCGAATCTTAACTTGTTGAGACTTCTTCCATTTATTCTCAACCCTCTGTTTTGCCATTTGATTTTTGACATTGCTAACTCCATGACTGATGTGAATAGCTTGGGGGATATAGAGTATCCTTGTTATACCCCTCTTTCTACTGGGATCTCTTTGGTGGCTTCAGCGACACTGACAAAGGCGGTAGAAGTGCTGTTGATGTTGTACAGTATGTTGATATAGCCTGGATTCACTCCTTGTTCTAGAAGGGCTTGCATGATTACTGAGTGACAGACTGAATCAAAAGCTTTTTCAAAATCGATAAAGGCCAAACAGTGGCATATGGTATTCATTTGCTCCACTTTTTACTTCGTGGATGACTTGGATGTGATCAACTGTGCTGAATCCTGAATAAGCCAATCTGTTCAATTGGTTGTACTGTGTCGAAGGTAGAACTGATGTTTGAATAGTAGGACTCAATTTTGAAGCAGTTTAATTTAGCCTTGAAAACTCCATAAGGCATAGACATTGACTTTGAAGTTGTTGCAGAGGTCTATGAATAAATTTTATCCATTTTTTCTTTCAAAATGTATTAAGAGGCTGGCAAAAGTAAAAAATCTTGTATTTATGAACTCTAAAACTCCCCCAAACTTAGATGTGACAAACCCGGTGATGAAGAATGCAATCAAGTGACCATTTTCAGATGCATGCCTTTCTTCCAATTTGCGATCAGCTTTTAAGTGAGCTATTAAAGCAATAGATGGCTTGTGGCAATATTAATTACAAATTTTCATTCTTCTTAAGAAAGAGGGAGAAGAAATAAGGAATAGCAGCAAAAAGATACAAAGGCACTATCTGGAAGAACTTGTGGATGGGCAACAAGATGTAAGTGAGCTTTCCAAATATTATACAGAATCAAAAAAAAAAAAGCAATAAACCAAATAGCATTAAAGAATTAGGTTTTTTTTTATCAGGGGCAGTGAAATGGACAAAGTGTTTCTATACACTGATATTCATGTTCACCTTCATGGCAGTGATGAGCTAAACAGCACAGAATCAATTCTCCATACTAAATGCTCTTTTTCATAAGTAAAGAACGCTTAGGCAACTTAACTATTCCTAACATAAATGCCGATTGGACGAAAACATTAAGCTGTGAGGATTTTTTTGATGATTTTACCAAAAATTTTGCATATTGTAAACAACTGTAGAAATATTATATGTCTAGAAAACTAATTTTCATTCCCTTTTTTCATTAATTTTTCTCAAAAGTTTACTCCAATTTGGTAAACTAATTTCAATATTTTCTCATGGCTTTGAAGTTTTGGACCACTGAACTCTCCAACAATGTTTAATATGGATTTGTCAAAAGTGGTTTGTAAATATTACATCAAATAGGCTTGAAAAGCATACCAAGGTTTGAGAATATGCTAGTATAGCTTTTATAACTTAAATACTTTGTTTTTTTTTTGTTTTTTTTTTTTTGTTTTTTTTGGTGAGATCAGATTTTTGAAGCAGTATCACTAGTTTGGTCTCTGGATCATGGCAAAATTTTGTCAAATTGTGTTTCAATTGATTTAAAGTATTTTAAAAGTATAGATAAGAATTTTTGGAGTATTTACATGGGTTGCATCTTACTTTTTGACACTAAATTGAATTTCAATTTTTTAGTCAAATGTGTTGTCTGATTGTTGGGGGTGGGTCAGAAATATGCTGCTACGAACTTCTAATCTTCAAAGATGTATTTTTTATTTATCTTTTATCATTAAACAGAACTATTAAATTCTGTTGGTGATCTGATGGAAATTTAGCAGGGAAATAATTAAAGTGAACTTCAACATTATATTTGTTATTTCACAGTGTTTCATAACACGTGTGATTTTTTATCATTATATTTCTTCCAATGTGGAAGTGGTGGCTGTGTATAACTCAGAAACGAACCTTCTAAGTAGCAATTGAACTTATTCAGGACAATGTTCATTTAATCTAATATTCAAATAGGATTTAATAATCCAACCAACAGTGAGATAGTTGAAAGATCCCTCAACCACCTTGTCTCATGACAGCATCTAATTTTTCATTTAATGAATTTTTAATTTAAACTTTTTAATTGTTTGATGTAAACTATTCACCATATCTGTCTGTAATTATTTCCAGTCCTCGCTCCTTTACCTAAAAAAGAAAATTTCCCCACTTCCTTATATATGAAATCAAAAGCCATTTTATAATCATGCCAATTTGTGCCTTTCTATGTACTACTACTAATTTTCTAATGATATTCATACAGGTCTCGTCACAATTTTTTAGTATTAATTACAATGGAGCTTATGCCTCAGTGACAATTTCCCTATACACCTACTTAAAAGTCATAACTTAAAATCCTTCACACACTGAGGTGCATTGTTCATCACTTCTCAACATTACCATACAAAAGCTCCGTAAAATTGTATCAGGCAGGAGCGGTCAGAGCTCCATGACCTGTCACAATGACATTTTAAAACATTTAAAGCTTTTAAGGCTTTGGCTTTCACATCTTTAAGATGTGGCAGCCAACTAAGACTGCTATCTAAAATGAGGCCCAGAAACTGAACAGTGTTGCCAAAACTTAAAACAATGTTCCTCAAGGTAAGGTTGAGCCGTGGTAAAAGACTTCTGCTATGAGTAAAAAATAGACAACAGGTTTTCCAGCAGAAAAATGTGTACTGACCATTTATCCAGGCTGACCATTTCTCAGGCTAGACGATGTACAGAAAATTAAAAAGTAGCCAACGTATAAGGAGTGCCGAATAGACCTCCTTACAACAGTTGAAACGCTATTAATAGCAAATAGCGCCATGCTTAAAACTGAATCCTTGAGGAACACCATTTTCGTTAATAAAAAGATTTGACATTTCATTGCTGACTCGGTTCTGGAAGAAATATCCTGATAAAAAGGATTTTAAAAAATGGGGGAGATTTCCCCTAAAACGCCATTCATGTAAATTATATGCCGTTTTGATATCGAAAAAGACACCAAAAAGGTATAGCTTGCACATGAATGCATCCTGTATAGCCACATCCAGCAGGATCAGGTTGTCCATGGCCGAATGGAACTTCCTGAGTCCACACTGAAAGCGGTTCAGCAGATTACGGGACTCAAGATACCAGACGAGGTGGCGGCTGACCATCCGCTGTAGTGTCTTCCCGAAGCAGATTGAAAGGGTGATGCTATGATAGCAACTTGGCAACAACTTGTCCTTTCCTGGTTTTAAAATAGGTATGAGCGTTCCTTCTTTCCATTAGTCAGGGAAGTGTCCTCCAGTCCAGATATTGTTAAAAATACCTAGAAGGCACTCTGTAGCATCTTTACCGATCTGCCTTAGCATCTGGTACTGAATCACATCAGACCCTGGTGCATGTCTTTGGCACTGTTTAGTGCTGACTCCAATTCCCAGGATGTAAATGGGCTATTGTACGCCTCTGTATCCAACGAATTGAAGTACAGCATGCCCCTTTCAGCAGCAGTTCTTCATTGTTACACCCGAAGGCCCAGATTAATGGATGAAGTGATGGCAGTGAAGTTATCAGCCATCAGCGGTACTATACTTCATTTGTCAGTACCTACAAGTCCACAATCCAGTAATCCAGATACTAGTGGATACCTTCCAGATATATGGCGGATTGACTCCCATAATTTTCATGATCTTGTGGAACTGTTAATGCTATGTACAAAGTTTTGCCATGACCTTTTCTTGCTCTCCTTAACTATATGATGCTATATGTTCAAAATGCTGCTAGGTTGTCTGATGCAACTTAAAATGATGAAACGTCCATCTGAGACCTTCACTAGCAGATCGACATTCATCGTTCCACCAGGGGATGGGCGTCCTTCACAGCATTCCTGAACTTGTTGGCATGGAAACGTCAGCTGCCTGATGAACCACTACTGTGAAGTTATTCATCTTCTCCTCAACGTCATGGCACTCCTGAAGAATAATAGAGCAGCAGTAAATATGCCAATCAGCTTTGCTGACATTCTATTTGTGTCACTAATTGCCTCCTCCCTCCTGAAACTCTACATGCATCCATACAGGGAAGTGGTCACTGCCATGAAGGTTGCGATTCACCTCCCAATGCATGAGTCTGCAATTGAAGGAGAGCACAATGAAAGGTCAATGAACTGGAAACAGTGATGAAATGAGTAATTTGTCCTGTGTTAAGGATACAAATTTCCACCTGCTCTATCAATCTACCATTTACTCGGCTGCTGGGTCAATTGACCCCCACAATACGCTATAGGTGTTGAAATCGCCCACCAGCAGAAATGGCTTAGTAAGTTGCCGGAAGATATATGCCATCTCACTGTATGTAACAGGTGTTCTGGGAGGTAGATAAATGTAGCACACAGTTAGAGGGATGTGACCGTGTATTTTCACTTCTACTGCTTGTAAAGGAGAGGTGAGAGCAACAGGTTCGGAGTGGGAGTTGTTTTAAACAAATCCCCTCACTCAATCACTCACTTTTAGTATCATTCTTTCTATATAGGTCATACCCTCTCAGGATTGGGTGGTCCGTGTACCTACAGTGTGTGTCCTGTGGACAGAGACACAATGGTTCAGACTGTGCCAAGAGCTGTATTTCCTCTTCGTGAGCCTGAAAGCCATTGATGTTCCATTGAAGTATGGGAGCCATTCTACCTATTTAATTTCACCAGCCGCAGTTCGGGTGGATACTGCGACAGTGACTGCTGAGGAAGGGAATCAGCTTTGTCCGCCAGCATTTCTTTGTCTTGAAGACTTGCGGATATTTTTTCTGCCGACACCTTCACCCCTTCCTTTCTCTGCCTGGTGGAGATCTGGGAGGAGAAGAGGACTTCACAAACAAAGTTGGGTCCGAATACTTAAATTCTGAACTTTCTGCACAGTTTTCCATTCTAGCCTAGAGCTTCCTTTCTGCAGCAGGTATCACTGCTGTTTCTGAGGTTGAAGGGCTCATGCTTTTAGAATCAGGAGTAAACAGCTGTTCTGCCAATGGAACTTTAGAACCTGTTGCTGATATGTTCGGTGTCGCAGATATGTTGGTACCATCATCCACGGTTTTAGCTGTTATGACCTTAGTGACATTTACACCACTTGTCATTGAGAAGAGTATATTGTATTTGTGCTCACGTCTGCAACAGATATCAGGGTAGCAACACTTTCTTTGCTGATGGAGCTGACAACATCTTCGCAAAGACAGGTGGTGCGATTCTTGGCTTCGCCATACAATAGGCTTTGTTTCGTTTTCAACTCCTGTATCATTTTATCTTCCAGATACAATCGACAATCTCTGCTCCAGGTAGGATGTTACCCAGACCAGTTGACTCACACCCGTGGGAGGGTACAATCACTACCTGGCTTGTGTCTAGCCTTTCCAAATTTCCAACAGGAGGGGTTGCCTCTGCAGTTCGCCCAAATCTCCGGCACTTTTTTTTTACGACTTTACACCTTGTCGACTGCTATTAGAGGCGGGATGGAACTGGGGACAAGGAATGGGAAGAAATTCGACCATGGTCTTTTTGAAGGAATCATGCCGGCATTCGCCTGGAGTGATTTGTGAAAACCATGGAAAACCCAAATCTGGATGCCCGCGTCCTCTGCCACTTGAAACACAGCACATAGGGTCCAGGACATATAGGTGAATGTTGAGATTTAGATAACTGGCTTTGATGGCTTTCAGCAACGTCAGAGTGTTGAATACCAGGACGGAGTTGCGGCTGCCACTCAGCGCATCTCAAGCTAGATGATGCACAAAAAATTAAAACAATCATCAACTTATAAGGAGTACCATATGGTACTCCTGTTAATTAATCAAAGTAGCAAAAAGGGTCATATTTAAAACAGATCCATGAGGAACACCATTTTCCTGATTAAAAAAATTTGACACTTTGCTACCAACTCAGTACCGAAAGCAACGTCCTAATAAACACAATTTCTAAAAACTTGAAGGATTTCCCCTAATTCCCATTCATGTAATTGTTTTAAAATTGGATACCAGCAGGTAGTATTGTAAGCCTTTTTGATGTTGAAACACACAAAGGTGTTGGCTGCAGATAAAAGCGCTCTGTTTTGCTGCTTTCACCAGGAACAGGTTGTCCTTGGTGGAACAGAACTTCTTGAATCAATGCGGAAAGCGGCTCAACAGATTTTGGGTTTCGAGACTCCAGACAAGATGGCAGCTAACAATCTGCTCTAGTTTCTGCTCCACGCAGCTTGTAAGAGCGATGCTATGACAGCTACCTTCCGAGGTTTCAAAACGAATGTTGCTTCTTTCCACGAGTTGAGGAAATGCCTCACAGTCCACATATCATTACTCTTTAGTATCTTTATTAAGATGCCTCAGCATCTGGTACTGGATCAGATCAGGCCCTGGTGCTCCCAAGATGTTAAAGACCTGTTGTACACCTGCGTATCTGGCAAATTGAAGTTCATCATTCACCTTTCAGCAGCAATTCTTTGTTGCTGACCCTGAAGGTCCAAATTGTCAGATAAAAAATGCCACCAGGTGACAGGCGTCCTTCACAGCATTCCTGAGTTTTATGGCATGGTAACATCAGCTGCCTGATGAATCACTTCTGTGAAGTGATTTACCTACTCCTCAATGTCATGGCACTCATGGAGAATAACTGAGCAGTGGTAAAGATGCCAATCGGTTATGCTGACATTTGATTTGTGTTGATAATTGTCTCCTCCACACTGAAAATTGACATGCATCCATATAGGGAAGTGGTCGCTTCCATGAATGTCGGAATCCACTTCCCAATGCATGGAGTCCACATATGAAGGAGAGCACAATGAAAGGTCGATGGCAGAAGAGAAACCGGAAGCAGTGGTGAAATGAGTAATTTGTCCTGTGTTAAGGATACATATTTCCACCTGCTATATCAAACTACGAATTACTCGGCTGCTGGAGCAATCGGTGGATGAACCCTACAATGCACTGAAATTTCTCAAAAGGAGAAAGGAGTGAGTGTGTTGTCATATGATGCCAGCCAGGTTGTCGTAGTTGACAGATGTACTGTGTGGCATATATATAGAGAATACTGCTTGTAATGAGGAGGTGAGAGCAACGGGGTTGGAGTAGACAGTGTCGTGGACAAACACAGTCACTCCTCCCTTCGCTCGATCATCCTGGGTATCATCTTTTCTGTACAGATTGTATCATCTTAGCATTGGTTGGTGTGTCGGTCTAAAATGTGTCTCTTGTACACACAAACACAAAGGTTTAGACTGTGCTAAGAGTTTTACTTCTTCTTTGTGGAAGCCACCCAAACTATTAAGCCTCACCCAACCTGGGTCAGGTGAGTCTTCATCCAGTGATTGCTGAGGGATGGAGCCAGGTTCATCCATCAGCATTTCCGTTTCTTCCAGCCTTAATGATACCACCGATTCAGTAAAGGTGTTGGAGATATGTGGATTCTTCTTTAGCTGAGGCCTTTGTACCATAGGAGGGGGAGAAAAAGGGGAATTGATGCATTCAAATGGGTCCGAGTGCTGAAACTTTGGACCCCGGACCTTCTGTTCCATTTGCCCTCTGTTGCAAAATGGTATTTCTGTTGAATCCTAAAGAGAATTAAATTCATCTAAATCTTGTAGTTTCCAATCGTCTAAGTATTTTTAATTGCTATCTGAACATGTAAAATAGATCACTCAACTTTAACATTTTCTCAGTTAAAAGCCTACTTAGATTCCGGTTTAAAAAGTAGTTTTTCTTAAAGATCCATTCTTCTAGTTTCATACACATTAATTTCATGCCATTTAAAGCAGTAACACCGATGTTAAAGAATTTTCTAAAACACTCTGTAATAGCACACGTGTAAATAATAGAACAATTTATTGTGTCCAAGATATAGCACCTACAAAGAAGAAACAACCTTTAAAATACGCAGTTTAATATAGGCTACACATTGGTAATTTTTCCGGCTTAATAATCAATATACCTTCAGAGTTATACCTAAAAACCCAAATAATAAATATGGCGCCAAGACGAATTCACTGTTTATAGCAATAACTCAATCAATTCCCGACCGATTTAAGTAAAGTTTAAATTTTTGAGAGGCTAAAATCGGGGCCAACATTTTGAGCATAGTTTCATGTTTGTACTTAAAGCCGATTAAAAAATTCTAAAATTTCTGGCCTGTGGTGTAATACCGTAAGGATTTCCATATTTGGTCATGTCATCGGACATAAAAATTAAAGCTAAAATAAATTAAAATTTTTCCTAAACCGCTACACCCCTATAATCCAATAACTTTTTCCGTTTCGAGTTTTAAATTGAACACTTGGTAGAGAAGTTATAAAATTAAACGTAAGGGAATATTTGAGAGTGAGCCAGCGCTCAGCCGGAGCGTAGCATCACGTGAGATAAACCTATTTAGGTGAGACAGCGCGCGCAAGCAGGGCCGGTAATATTCAGTCTGTCGTCTAACGTGTAAGAGTGCGGACGCGTGGGGACGCAGTTGGAGTGGGAGGAAGTTTTGGCATTATGGCCGACAGCAACACCGCTTGACCGCCGCCATGTTCGAAGTTCGACTCACCTACATGCTGACTAACAGTTTTTGACAATGACTTTCCAAGTTTAATTTTCATTCTTGGAGTAGTGCGTGTTTTGCTCTGTTTCATAATCTGTGATTTTTGGTGAACGATTTATATCCGATTGCCTTTGCTAACTGTGAACTTTTATAATTAATGTGAAATTTTCAAGAATATAAATTCAGTTATTCAACTTTTGACTTTCATTTCTACAATAGCACCTTTCTTACAGGAGGTTAAAGCTGTAAGTGGCGACTGTGGTCATTTTAACAGTTAGCATCCTATACGGTTTAACACGGTAACAGAACTTTTCAGTACATTGATGACTTTTGGAAGACTCCGAGTTCAGGTGATGAAGCCGATACCCAACCCCGTATACGGCTACGACCCTGACACACTTTTATCAAAAAAATGCTTCCTGTGGAGACTAGAGGGATGAACGAAAACTGTGGATGTTGGGTGAATGAGAGGGAGGAGAGAAAATCGAGCGAGTGGAATTTTGGTAAGAGCCTCATACAAAGGCTTGTGACTGGGAAGTTTATAAAACTTATACTAGCCACCTGACAACAAGCCCAATACGTTTCTGGTTTCATCACAACAGTGTCATTCCACGACTCCCTCCACTTGAGTTATTCCTAACAATACTATGAGTCTGCACCTCTAAATTGACAGTATGTGACTCGGAAAGTCTGAATGAAGAAATGGAGACACTTACAAAAATATTCCAAGCCAACGGCTATAGTGAATCTGAGATCAGGAGGGTTTTAAGACCCAAAAAACCTATGGGATACGTCAACTTATCCCATGATATTAATGTGCCAACAAAATTCACCTGTCTCCCATACATACAGGGTATCACAGACCGGATTGGGAAATTGTTAAAGCGGGTGGAGGTGCGAATAGTATATAAGGCTAACTGCAAACTTGGTCAGTCACTGACAAAGGTAAAAGACAAATTACACCCACACCAGCTTATGGGTGTTTACGAAATCCCCTGCAGTTGTGGCAGTGTTTATATCGGCGAGACAGGTCGCACTGTGGCGGAGAGACTTAAAGAACATATCCGCCACTACAAATATAATAACAGTGACAAATCCGCCGTAGTCCGCCATGCTATTAATACCGGGCATGAAGTAAAATTTCAAGAAACGAGGCTACTGTGGAGAGAAGACCAGTGGTGGCCCCGACGCGTGGAAGAGGCAGCAGAAATTTAAAAAAACGAAGATAGCGGCCTCTTACTCTGCGATGCTTGGCGCTCGTTGCTATGTCAACATAAACAGTATCTCTGATGAAGGCTGGGGCATACCAGCCGTAAGCTTAGGTAATGAAATAAACAACGCGGCAAAACCCGAAAGTCAATTAATCATGAACAAAGATGGCCGTGGAAGTCTGAGGAGACAAAGTAGTTGTTTCAAGTTTGCCTCCAAACTATAAAGGATCAACTTTATAATTTCATAAGCTCACTCATTCACTCATCTCGATAGCTAGTGTCCAGTGTCAGCCTTCGCTCGCAAAACAGCGACCAGATATACCATTAGAAGAAATTTGTGGTTATGTCCACAATTGAAAAGCTAAGCAACTGCTACCAAATTAATTGGCATAATACATTCATTAAGTTTGCTTTTTGTAGCGTTTCACAGCTAAAAATTTTTTGATAAATTTTGAGGCTGAAAAAACCGTAGATCTGCTCTTCAGTAACACGTTGCTAATTAAAGCAACTTAAAAAAAATTACTCATCGTCTCTGCTGTAACCATGAATGCTAATTTTCATTACGGCTTAGGATAAATATCAATTTAATTAAAACTTTCACTAATATTGCTGCTTGACCAAAGTTTATGCATCATTGTTTATTTGCTTTTTAGGCATTTCACTGACAACTTTCGTTATTGGTCTTAATTCATGTTCGCTGTATGTGAGTCATTAGCTTATTTGAAGTGGAGATCAGACAAAATATGTTACCGAATTGAATATTCTGGCAATTCATTTCTTCGGAGTTGCTTAACTGTTTAATAATATGGACTGTGTACTAAGTTCTCTGGCTGTTACAGATACTATGACCAATGATTACATTATGAGTGTTTGGCCAGTCTCAATAAAAAAATGTGATGTATTCAAAGCACACGGGATTTTTTTTTTTTTTTTTTAAATTTGCAGAGTTGTAACGTAGAAAGCCTCTCATATCGATATTTTGACCAGCAATAGCGCTGGATGAATAAGAATATATGTGAAAAAAGAAAAGGAGAAGTGAAAGAAAAAGGAAGTACAGCAGCACAACATGGTCTTGAAAGAAAATGAAAGTACTGCAGCGCAACGTGGTCTTGAAGGTAGTGTGGTTGTAAGGTGTGCTGAGAAACTTGTGAATAGTTCCCATGTGGATGGTTTTTACCTGCAACAGCACGGATAAGTTGTCTGATGTTATACATGGTTAAACGTTTGGCATGGTTTCGTGGTGACTTCCATGGTTGATTTGAATGTAATTAAACATTGAAACTTGGAAACCATCAACTTGTGTTTCAATGTGGTAATATAACCTGTAGTTTTCCCATCCATGACCCAAAATATTCTCTATTTCGGTAGAGTGGCGGCCAAAACATTTTCTTAATTGCAACCGGTGTGTGTGTAAAATGATCAAGATGGATTTTTCCGCCATATGGCGACTAAGAGAGGCTACGAAGACATTTCCAAGTTGGGAACACAAACGTTATTCACGCCGAGGTTGGTATTCTCTATCGAAACCGCCATTTTGTAGGCTGGGTACCATGTTGCTACGAGTTGCAGCATCATTGTAGCTTACAACAACAAACTTGGTATATTGTCTCTGCCAGTAGCAGCCTAAGAACTGAGACGCAGCTCACAGGATAAAGCTACATGGACGAGACTACGTACATATTGCAGTTCAAACACGAACGTGTGAAACACAACCAAGTATTCATGTGAAGTATTTATTGTGTATGTTCACCCACGAACATTTTTCTTGTTCACATTCATAGTGAACAAATAGCTTCCTAGTTTTGCGGCCACTTATAAACTTGTAGACACTGTTGTGGGTTTTCACTAATTTTTATGTTTGGTCACTTGTAATGACTGTAAGCTGACTTGAATAAGCCTGACGGAGTATACTTTCCCTTCTACTCATATTATCAATCTCACTGGACGAGTATACTCGCAATCACAAACGGGGGTTTGCTGATTTACACTCTACTTTAAACAACAGTGTTTGCTGTTCAAATAAACTTATCTGTTGTAGGTTTTGATAATTATAGCTTTTAAGTGTGGTTTATTATTAATCTGCATCATAATACTATTTGTTTTGATCAAGTGCTTACATTGTCTTGGAGGTTATGGTTGATGCTATTTATATTTTGATCATATGTTGATATATTGGGCATTATGGTTGCCAACAAGAAGTGACTAACTATCAACACCAGGTCGAGCAATTGATTAGAGAAGGGATTACCATTAATAGGCACTCTAATTTACATGAACTACCTATGGCAGCACCAGTAAAATTTGAGGTGCAAAACTTTAGTAATAATGGAAGAACACACCCAGTAGCTTTCCTAAACAGCTTTGAAACATATACCATTTTTCAGAGCTACATAGATAAGGAAAAAATTGATTGTATTATTCAACACCTCCATGATACGGCACGTGACTCGGGGCAACGCCACATCACTAAAGATATCACATATCCACAGTTCAAAGAAGCAATATTGGTCGTCCAAGATTCAATATCACATTAAGCATCAACTTTTCACTGGACCATTGTATAGTAGAGAGGGTAGTCTAGGTTTTGCAGAGTTTTTTTTTAAGGGAAGTGGCCAAGACATGCTATTTTATGAACCCTATACCGGAGGAGGAGGTAGTCCGTGACATAATTAGTAGAATGTACAGGAAACCTTTGCAGTCTTATAAAATAGATGATGCAGAAAAGAGGTTAGCAGACTTAGATATGCAGAACACCACCAGAGCAACATATGACACCCACCCACAACATACCTCAACCAATAGGGGACGAACCTATTTGGGCAAAAACACAGTGCGCCAAGCTCAGAATAGATCAAACTATAAAAATGCCCGTCCAGGCAATTATGTTGAGGAGTATCGCCAATATCAGCAAACCACATGAATGGTCGCACACAACACGATGTTCGCCAACAGTATGATGCACAACAACAGCACAATAGTAACTGGCATTACAATAACCACAGTAATAATGGGCAGGGCAATAACCCCAATAATAATAACTGGCAAAGCAATAATCATAATGATAATCACTGGCAGGACAGTTACAGCGGGAACCCTTCTTGGAGTGAACCACAAATCAGAAGACTACCAAGCGGGACGTATAATCAGGACCTCACTAACCAAATCAAATATGTAGAAAGGGTAAATACACAGGAACAAGGACAAAACCACACAAAACACTAAAATCTGCCGACGTTAGGGTCTGTCGAAGGCAAGTACTCCAGAAGTAACACCTCAGCCTTTGACACCTATTTTTTTGTAACAACCCCAGGGACGACTTACTGACGAAGGGCACGACAGTTCCCACATGCTTGGTCAAAACCCCTATTGTACAAGTTCTAGTTTTTACAGAAAACATATAGGCCCTACTAGATTCAGGGGCAGAGATGTCTTGTTTATCAGAGAGTCTGTTTGCAACATTAAATGCAATCCGCCCGATGCCCACATACACAGTCAATGGCATGACTGCCATTATAGCCATGGGGAAGAAGACTACGCAAATCCGTACCCAAGCCTTACTAGAGGGTACCATAGCAGATTTATATTTTGAAATGCCAGTATTTATAGTTCCTGGATTACAACCTGACTGTATTTTGGGAGTTGATTGGTTACATACCTTTAGAGCTATCATTGATTGGGAACACGACCTTCTCACTTTTTCAATTGACAACAACAAAATATCAGTACCTTTAAGACCAACTTGGCAGCCAACTGCTAGCAAATCTGTTAGAGAGCTGTATAATAACTGCCTACTCCATGGACCTAGAGAACCACACTTTTACCCAAAATTAGTTCAGTTGTGGATTAACAGGCTCAAAGGTCGGGTGGTGCAAAAGAACCCAGCTCAGCAAATCTCTGAACAGGTCCCAACTGAACACAAAGACCTATTTTCAAGTCTAATAGGGTAGTACAGTGATGTTTTTTCTGACATACCAGGACTAGTTAAAGGTTATGAATGTAATTTCACTGTAACTTGTGCACAACCAGTTTTCGTGAAACCATATCCCATACCTATTTCCAAACGACATCTAGTCGATGACGAGATACAACGGATGTTAGATTGGGGCATAATCGAGAGGTCGACTAGTCCCTTCAACAACCCTCAGGTTGTAGTTTCGAAAGCTGACCAATTGGTACGATTAGTCTTGGATGCCCCTGCACTTAACAAGGTTCTACAAATGAAGAGGGACCACCCACCACCAATTGACGAGATCCTGCATAACTTTCATGGCAAAAGATATCTTACCTCTCTTGACCTGACCTGCTCGTACTGGCTAATTAAAATTGCAGAGTCATCGAGACAATATACCGCTTTTCTTTATGGAGGCAGAAGCTACCAATTTCGTGTGCTTCTATTCGGTTTGAACAATGTGGTAGCATATTTTAAAAGGGCATTAGATGCTGTTTTAGGTAAACAACTCCTCCGCAAAATTCATCTCAATGTTGACGATATCCTTATAGCGAGTGATACTGTAGAAAAATATTGGGAGATGCTAAGGGAAGTGCTAAATGCTTTACAAAAAGGAGGAATGACAGTGAAATTAAAAAAATGTGTTTTTCTCACATCTCGGATAGAGTTTTAAGGTCTCATCATAACACCCGACGGAATCACTCCTGCAATAGACAAACTGGAAGCCATTAGAAACTTCCCAGTGCCACAGAACAAAATGCAACTAAAATGCTTCCTAGGTCTTTGTGGCTACTATCGCAAATTTGTGAAAGGCCACATACTTAATAGCCCACATCTAGAGGCACTCCGGAAACAGAACACAGTATGGCATTGGACCCGAGAGTGTGAACAAGACTTTCTTTTGACGAAACAAGCACTCTTGACACACACAATACTTTATTCTCCTAATTGGGAATTGCCTATATGCATATCGACAGACTCGTCTGACTATGGCCTATGGGCAGAGATTTTCCAGGAACTTAAGGTGGACGGGAAAGTAGAAAGAAGGCCATTGGCATTTGCTAGTCGCCTACTAAAGCCAGCTGAGCGCCATTATGGAATAACAGAAAAAGAGGCACTTGCCATAGTATGGGTATTTCAGAGATTTAGGTACCTCCTCCTAGGGAGAACAATAATTATTTATATGGACCATAAGGCCCTTGCATTTTTAAACAAATGTAAACTTTGCCATGGGCGACTCACATGATGGGTATTGTTGTTACAAGAATTTAAATACGAGATACGATACATCCTGGGGACAGAAAATTTGGAGGCCAATACATTGTCACGGTTACCAGTAGGCTTGGAAACAGGGAAGTTAGTAACAGCAACTGAAAATGAACCAAGACTGTGCTACATAAAAGGAGTACCATATGAGCGAGAAGTATGACAATGCTTTAGAGAAATGAGGCAAGAGCAACACAATGACGAGACAATAAGGATGGTTATTGATAAGATAAAGGAGGGAGACGAGGCCCAGCACCACTATCGGTTTTATCACATATACAAAGGCATTCTATTCCACCGGGCAAATGAGTATACCAAATAATGGAAACTATGGTTACCAGAACAAAATGTCAGGAGTGTTATACTACAGCACCATTATAGTTATGGCCACTTTGGCATCCAAAAATACTACAAACTACTGCGACAACAATTCTACTTGCTAAATGTGTATAAGCAAGTACGAAATTTAATTGTGGCTTGCACAGTCTGCCAACTCAACAAACCAGATAATACAAAGCGCGCGGGGAGATGCAGCATATCCTACCCACTAGACCAACGGAAAATATAGCAATTGATATATTTGGATCTCTGCCTTGGTCATGTGGTGGCGTAGCACACATTTGTGTAATCTGTGATATTTTCTCTAAACATATCAAGCTATACCCCATAAAAAGGGCAGAAATCATTTGTTCTAAACTCAATCACCAATACATACCACAGATAGGATCACCCTTGCGGATACTTTCGGATAACGGGCCACAATTTAGGGGTAAGGTATGGTTACAGTGTTTGAAACACTTGGGAATTCAGGCAGTGAAAATATCTTATTATTATCCACAGGGGAACCCTGTTGAGAGGATTATGTGGGAGCTAGAGCGATGGTTCCGAACTGTGATAATCACAAACTGTGGGCTTATGAACTGCAAAACATTGATGATGTAATTAATACCCTACCCCACGACTCCATGTCAGTCACACCTTTTGAATTAATGTTCCAGACAGCACCTCCTCGCATTGTCACGGAATACATTGAGTTCCCAAAAACAGAGATTAACTATGAAAACAAAATTAAAATAGCTCTTGCGGAACTTGCCAGGAAAGCACTGACTCGCAAAACTAGGCATGAATCTTCAATCAAGCCAACCAAGTATAATATCGGAGATTTAGTCATAATACAAACATACACTAAATCTTCCAAAATAGATTAGGAAACAAAGAAGTTCCACCCTTTGAATGAAGGACCTTTTGAGGTGTCTGCCATCTATAATAAAAATTCATACACCCTAATACACCCAGACTCCAGGGAGGTAAAAGGACGGTATAATGTAGTCTCTCTAAAACCATTTAAGTTCACATCAGACCAGTAGAAATTTACCATACTTTTATTGGAAAAAAAAGTAGAGTGAGGCAATCTAGGGATGCATACTTTTTCAATTGTTTATTTCTGATTAGATGCAATATATGAACTGCAGCTAATCTAATCTTTATGAGGAGAAGTAGTATTTTTAAAGAAAAAATTGAAATAACTACATAACTATACATGTAACAAAGGGGTATTGTTTGAAGCTTATGAACAATAGTTTTATTGTCAATACCAGATGTATGTATGCACCTCAAATGTATTATACATGCAAAACTAATAGTAATTTACATATTTAAATATTTGAAAGTAAGTTACTGTCAGACCTAAGAGCAGTCTCCCATATATGGAAATTCCGAATTCTGTTCAACAGCAACACACAACCCTGTCTGGTTATGCTCAGGCCAGCCACAAGCTGCAGCGAACTAGCCCGGACTAGGGGGTCTCTGCAGAACCAGAGAGATGCAAGCCAAAGGAAATCTTGTTCACCGACAGCAGCAGACCAGCAGTCTTCCCAGTTCTTCAAACAGAATAAAATTGTTTCATTTATGAAAAGTACCTAACCTTACAATAACAAAAAATTATCTCTCTGATACCACAAAGTCTTGTCAGCAGCTACATTATGGGATGGAGAAACCAATAATTTTCATATTTACTTCTTAAAGTAACATAATTTCCTAGCCTCACCTTAAACATAATGGACAGATTAGCATTTTCACCTATTATTAAGATGCCAAGGGAATCCCCTTTTACTGATTTACTTATATTACAGTTTCTTTAAATGCTTGCTTTAGTTAACACACAAATGTTATTGATAAAACTCAGGCTACGTCAGAAACTCTAATCAGCAAACTATAGAAAACGAAAGATTTCGTTGTTTTTGCAGCCGTTATGCTGGTATTTAGAAGATGAAGTTTTACTGAAATTTGGTTATCAGTATTATATTTACTACAAACAAAAATCGGTATCTTACATTCCGTTATCCACAAATGCTGACACATAAATATGAACACTGACACATATGGTTGGGGCTGAGAACTTTCATTACTTGTATCCTAACTAGATATTGCAATAGGTATGAAAAATAGTGCATGGAAGGGAAAAGATGACCATGACCACAAGCTGGCACTCGATTTCAGGCACAAGGGTGTAGAAAGATTCTCTTTTTAGGTAAGGGTGTCAGGGATTGGAATGAGTTACCAAGAGAAATGATGAATAATTTACCGAAAAATTTGAAAGAATTTAAAGATAAAATTTGTAGAGGGCAAATGTAGGTAGGTGCAGGATAGGGGGAAGATGGGTGTGTAGGGAAATTGCCACCGGAGCGTGTGCTCCATTGCAATTAAATTAAATTAAAATTAAATTAAATTACATTACTGATTGAAATATTGAAAAAAAATCTAAGAATTTTACTCCTATTCAGATGCTTAGTTAAAAAGTCAAAATTAATTATATACAAAATCTAATCTTTCATCATGTACAGTTGATGTATTATGCTATATGTTCTCGATAGGTTTGGATACGTACTTTTGATGGAACCATTCCACTATTTGCTTCCAGCAGTAAACCATATGGAAGAATAATTAGGGTGCAATGCCCTTGTTGCTGCAAGAGTATACCGGTCTAGGTTGAATTTCAACCTAACCATAATCTATCCTGATATTGCCGCTACAAAATCAAACGATGCACATAAATCTAAACACATTAAATACAGTGCTAACTAAATTTTGAGTAATGTTAGTACTGTCTATTTCAGGATTCCAAGTATGAAAAACCATAAATTATAACAATTAATTACTTATCCATCATTAAATTCATAATTAAGCCAAACGTTAGAAAAAAGAATCAATACAAACCAAAAAAGTTTGACACACAGAAGTTGGCTAAAATAAATGATTTCAAAACGCTCTTGGAAAAGAAAGAGATTCCTAAAGGTTGGGAACAGCTTCAAAAGGACATTTTACAAACGGCAGAAGAAACCATTCTCCTTAAAAAAACACGGAAACATGCTTGGTGGAATAATGAGTGTGATGAACTAACTGTAAAAAGACAACGTGCATGCAACATCTGGAATGCAAATAAAAGTGAAAAGAATAGGGAAAAATTTATAGAAGCCAGGAAACTAACATCCAAAGGTCTCCGAAAAGTCAAAACACAGCATATCAAAGACCAGTTATCATCAATTGAATCAGATTTTAAGAAAAACAACATAAGAGACTTTTACAAAACATTTAAGAGTAATTTAAAGAAATACTCACCACCAAGCTTACAACTTAAAGATCCAAAAACACAGAAAACTGCATATAACAATACTGAGAACTGTAGAATTCTTGCTGAATACTTTAAAGAACTACACAACTGTGATAAACCGAAAGAAAAATTTAATTTTGATAACATGATACCAAGGCAACCAGACTCAAAACCACCAACAATAGAAGAAATTAAAGAACTCATAAAAGAATAACAAAGCAGCTGGAGAAGATAATATAGTTGCTGAATTATGGAAACACTCTAGTGATAACATGATCATATCAATGAAAGTTTCACGGGAGTCCAGCCGGATGGAGTCATAAAACGACAACGTTTCGACAACCTGCTCGGTTGTCTTCATCAGGTCTATTTAGATGTTGCTTCTAGGAAATCACAAACAGACTGACTTCGCTGACACTTCCTTCACTGCCGCCGAAATTCGAATGTCGTGTATGGAGGGTTGCCAGGACGCCCAATCAGCGCGCTGGAAGTGAGGGTATCAGCATTGCGGACTGCGTATGGAGCCAAAACGGTCACCCATCCAAGCGCTGACCACGCTCACCGTTGCTTAACCGCTCTACCGCAAGCCGAGGGTATCACTTCCAGCGCGCTGATGGGCGTCCTGGCAACCCTCCATACACGACATTCGAATTTCGGCAGCAGCGAAGGAAGTGTCAGCTAAGTCAGTCTGTTTGTGATTTCCTAGAAGCAACATCTAAATAGACCTGATGAAGACAACCGAGCAGGTTGTCGAAACGTTGTCGTTTTATGACTCCATCCGGCTGGACTCCAGTGAAACTTTCATTGAATCAATACGCCGGGAACGTCTCCATTTACATAACATATAAAACAACTGAAATAATTAAAGGAACACTAACAAATACGACGTCCAAAGTAAAATTTATGGGAGAAATTTCCGAGCCGTTTGAAATTAATTCAGGTGTGAGACAGGGAGATGGTCTGTCTCCACTACTTTTCAACTGTGCATTAGAAAAAGTAGTGAGGGAATGGAGGAAAGCCATCAACACAAAGGGTGTTCAGCTGGGAAGAAATCCAAATAAAATCACCATAGATTGTCTAGCTTTTGCAGATGACATGGCGGTAATTACTGATTCACTGGATAGTGCAAAAGAACAAATCGAAGAACTGGAGAAACAGGCAGCCAAAGTAGGATTACATATATCTTATGAAAAAACACAGTTCATGACAAACATCAATGATGCTCCTCAAAATCTTAAACTTCGCAATGGAACAATAGCTAAAACAAATTGTTTTAAATATTTAGGAGAATGGATAACGAGTGACACAAAAGAAAAGACTGCAATAGAAACTAGAATACATAAAATGGAAAGAGCATTTCATATGACAAAGAACATATATAACAAAAAATCCTTATCATGGAACACAAAACTAAGGCACTATCAAGCAGTGGTTAGACCAGAAACGTTGTATTCGGCAGAAACGCTTAAGCTAACAAGATATGGGGATCTTGAAAAACTGGAAAAAGTAGAAAGAAGAATTTTGAGAAAAATACAGGGACCCAAACCTAATAGTAATGCTGAATACAAATTAAGACCAAACCGAGAACTATATTCGAAAATAGAAAAATTAACAGTTATAATGAGGAAAAGAAGACTGAAATTTTACGGGCACATATACAGAATGGATAGTAATAGACTAACAAAACAGATTTTCACCTTACTGAACAAATACAAATCCAAACCCACATGGTTCACTGAAACTGAAAAGGACATGAAAAATGCTGGAGTGAAAGCAGATATAATAGACAACAGAACACTTTTTAGAGAAGTAATTCACAAGGCAGGTTTTCAGGAGAGACAGAAATACATCAAGGGAAGGAAATGGACCCAGGAACAAAAGGAACAACACTCTCAAAGAATAAAGGAAGTTTGGAAGCAAAGAAAATTAAATACACAGAAACATAGCCAAAGTTGATTTATCGTACCCTCCAAAAGGGTTATTCGGAATAATAATAATAACAATTAATTTCACAATACACCTTCAGTTTGAAATGCAACAGAACTTAAAGCATTATGTGAGACCGTATCCTGCACCACCTTCCCTCTGTGATGTTCTCCTGCTGACGAAGGGCCAAGTCCCATAATATTCATTGATTTTCCTGTTTTTTGTGTTTATTTATGTGTTCACTCCATGATACCATCATGTAAGGTAAGTGGTGTTTCATTTCACTATCCCTTTTTTTTGCAAATCCATTCGCTAATTAGCTCCTATTATTTCCTGGTAACTATGTATATATATATACCATATAAACTCCCATGCATTAGTAAACCACAATGTCGCAGACTACCACACTACCTTGAGGCCACATTCGCACCACTTGTTATTGTGGTTGTGAGCAAGGATTTTATGTGTGTTTCATTCAGACAGCCTAACCTCTAAATTCATCAACTGTGAGATACAATTTACATTTCACTGTGCTGCAGTGAACTAAGAACAATGATAATGAAGTAAGAAGCAAAGACCGAACGGGGCGGTGTAACGGTTAGCGTTCTCGCCTCGCATTCGGGAGGATGGCGGTTCGAATCCCCGTCCGGGCATCCAGATTTGGGTTTTCCATGGTTTCCCCAAATCACTCCAGGCAAATGCCGGGATGCTTCCTTCAAAAGGCCATGGCCGAATTCCTTCCCATTCCTTGCCCCCATCCTTTCCCGTCTCTAAAGACCTCGATGTTAAAAGAGACGTAAAGCAGTTACAAAAAAAAAAAAAAAAAAAAAAAAAAAAAAAAAAAAAAAAAAAAAAAAAAAAGAGAAGCAAAGCTTACAATGTTGAATATGTTTGGTTTGAATTTATATTTTTAAGTTGAACTAATGTCTGGAAATTAATTTCTGTCCAACATAAAAAAATAAGCATTTTTAAATACCAAAGGAAATATACCTGCAGATAGAGGTTTAAGTAAGCAGCAGTTATAAAATACCAGTTATGGTCAAAGATTATCCAAGCATGTAATTAATGAAACTTGCAATTTTGAACTTGTGATATTTATACTAGGTGTTTCTGTATAATTAATACTAAATAAATGTTAAGTCTGTTTGTTACTATTATTGTGAGATTATAATTTACCAAGTAAAATCATTAAAAATGGTAAGCATGTGAGATTCCATTCATAGTGAACTTTGTTTTCAGTTGGTAATGTTACAATAACATTGTAATTATAAGTATTAGTAAAATATATAATTAGAGAAATTACTGCAAGCTGGAAAAGCTCTCTTGCCAAAATTGCATGAACCATGTGAACCTTTTGCATGATTAATGTCAAGTTTGAGCCAAGAATCCAAATTATTTTTGAGCAAAATTAAAAAATCCAACTTCAGTTTTCTAATGACTTTGTTTGATGAACAAAAATAATTTAGAATGGCGACAAAATAAATTTCAAGAAAATGTTTGAAACACTAGGAGAAGTGTATCAACAGATTGGTTCTTTATTCCACAAGACAGATAGTGCACAAAATGTTACGCAAATTTATTTTCTTGGTGGTGATAAGAATCAAGTTAACTTTCTAATTCTTATATTTCCTTACTTTCAGTTAGTTCATAAGGATATTTCTTTAGTTGTGAACATGGGAATAGAGTGACACATTAGGTATTTCACTGATCATAGAAATAGGTCATAATTTATATGAAGTCAGCTTGGAGCAATATTCTTTCTTCATGCATTTCTCATTTGCAGATGACACAGCAGATTTGAATTACAATGAACATAATAATCTCTGTATTCACAAAATAATTTTCTTAAATAAGAAAAATAGTGTATTTTTGTTGTTGTAAATGTGTATAAAAAAATTTCTTGGGTTGCTAAGATTGAATCTGGAGTCAACAATTCTAAATGGCCAATTCAACTGCCACAAAAAAGTTATTGGAGTACATATAAATTTATTGCCGGCAGATCCTGCAAAAAATAATACAAAATTTAATTATTAATAGAAATTTTGTTGATTAGAAAGTTAAAAGTATATATATATGTACACACAGAGTTATGTATGTGATTTGGAACAAGCTACCAGTATGTTAATCTCTCCAATATTTATTTTTATTTATTTGCCTACTATTCTTCTTCCATAGATCTCTGCTGAGGAAGGACCTCTGAGATGTGAAACATGTCAAGGTCACCACTTTTTTTTGAAAAATTTCGACATTTTTGATTGATTATTTTCAATTTTTAAGACCAGATGTAACTCTTTTTAACATCAGATTCGAACTTGGAGATAACTTTTTTAATAGTTTGGAAACAACTGTGTGGCAGGAAGTCCCTTGGTCAAGTGAAAGGAGCAGGCACTGGCTTACTGCTTTTGCTGATAACAGCCAACATTTTCATCCATGCATTCGAGACAGAAGTTTTGGACTATGAGCCCCTCAAACCATGATTGTAGCTGCATTAGATTGACAACACTTTTGCTGTTTGGTCCCATAGACAAAGTGCCCTCGACGAGTTTCTAGATGACATAAATAAAGTATATCTTAAAATAAAATTTACTTTGGAAACAGAGGAAAGAGGGCAGTTGCCTTTCCTAGATGTATTGGTAACAAAACGTGACAACAGGAACCTAGGGCACATTGTTAACCAGAAGCCTATGCACAGAAACAGAAATTTAGATTCTGCTTGGCATCATTGTCCAGCGAGTAAAAACGGTGTCCTCACAACCCTGTGCACCATAGTGGCAAAGATGTGTGAAGCTGAGAATTTTCCTATGGAGGTGGAGGTACTGCAACACATCTTTAGGACCAATGAACATGACATACTTTTCCTCAAATTGCTCTCCATACAACCACAGCACAGATTACCGCCAATGTTGTGAACTATTCAGCATCCAACGAATCCACCACATAAAAGAAGTAATCAACATAATTAACAAGCCGTTAAGAAAAGTCAATATAAAACCTGTTTACAAAGCACACATAAGGGGAGGTTTACATTGGAGATTCACATCACATTATAGAAGACAGGCTACAAAAACACATTTGGCATTATAAACCTAATGACAGAGGGCAGTGAGTAACTGTGTGGCATGCAGCCAAAACCATTCATGCCATTAATTTCTTAAAACTAGACTGATACTGTAAAAAGATCAGTGGTGGACAAGAAGGGTAAGGAAGGCATTGGAGACTGTCATGTGGACAGGTATCATAAATTAGTACAATGGGCTTATGCTTCACGATGCATGGCATTCTCTGGTCAGGATGTAGCAGGTCACATGCCACCCCACATCGTGTCAACAAAACATGTGAGGGATTGGGAATCCTGATAGGTCTAGTTGGCTGAACTCTCTAAACAGATAATAGGTAACAGGTATGTAAAACATTCAACACTGGTAGAAAAATCAGCTGTGCGCAGAAGAAGACTGCAGTACGACAGCTGAAATGATAGCTTTATACACCATGATGTAGTGTCACTTATAAAGCCAAGAAACTGGTTGATAAAGAAGTTTGGCAAAAAAATTATTCCACTTCATGGCTACTGTGACACACTAGCAATATGGTATTGCAACATATGCCAAAAACAACATAATGGATGTATCCACAGTGGCCAAACATGACTCAGACAATGTACAAATCTTAGTTGAGCAGGCATGTGGCGTGCGTATAGCTAATATCTTTAAGCCACCGAATATCTTTTAGTCTACCTGCCCACTGCCTAATTTTTATCTGGGGGATTTTAACTCCCACAGCCCTGACTGGAGTTACTAAAACCTAATCTGACAAAAACAGAGTCTTGTTGCTTCCACCTTTCAAACCAGCTTGCCTACGTTAGAATAAGACCAACCTTCAGACCCCTTGGAAGAGTAGAGCACAAAGACCACCCCAATATCTGGGAATTGCCTTGCATCGAGTGCTCACTTTTCATCAACATTATCTAACACTGCAGAGAAAATGAAGACCCGTGTGAACCTTGTGAAGAAACTGGCTGGTACATCATGGGGTGCAGGTACTCAAGTTCTTCAAGGAGCAGTCCATGATTTGGCATTCTCCACAGCAGAATACTGTTGCTATTCATGGTTTGGTAGTGCTCATACTGCCAAAGTTGACACCCAGCTAAACGCTGCTATGAGAACAGGGAGCGGTGTTATTAGGTCTATCCTGGCTGCCTGTACTTTGTAAGGACATAACCTATACTAGGGGTGGAGTATAGGCTTAGTACCTAAGCTGAAAGTACACTTGAGATGAAAGTTCTGTTGAATTTGACTAAATAATTTTAAATTGACCATGTGCCTGCCTGGAATACTCAACTAAAATGCTTAATTGTCGCCACTCAGCCTTTGTAACCCCAAAGCTGAGAAAAGGGTTTCAGTTTACTATGAAATCACAAAAAAGTTTACTTGGACAAAAATGTGGAGTTTATTTAAAAAGTAACATTTTTCAAAATTAGCATTATACAGTTGAGTAGGCAAAAGAACAAATGTTTCCAGAAAATTGCAGATTGTGGAGAGAAAGTATACCGACCAAAAAGAAACCTCTTTAAAATTTTAGAAGTTCATTATAGTTGTTAATAAGACACACATTCCCATGTTAGCTCAACCAGCTTCCGGCTACAGACCAACACACACCACGGCTACTGAAGCAGATTTACCTTACATAACGTTCCCGGAACACAGACAAAGACGAAATCGAAAGAGAGCACAACCTCTACGAAGTACGCGCTTATATAACCCATCCGCGCGACATCAGGTATTCACCTACTTTCCCAAAATAGTGTAATATGATTGTGATTATAGAAAGAGTTCAAACTTTAACTGTATATAGTCTTGTCCTCACGGTACATAAAAAGCGTTTAGTTAGAATTCTCAAATGATTAGTTTGTTTATAAACAAATTTAGTTTAAACTGCGTATTGATACAGAGTCCTTAAGTTCAGTGGGTTTCCCTAATTTTATCTGAATTTTAAGTACTTTTTAAGGTCATCCTCTGAATGACAAATAATCTAAATAAAATTAGTGCCAAAATGTTCTATATTAATTCCCGATTCCAGTGATGTAAATTTTATCGTAATCTTTGGTGAGATAGCGAAGTTACGGCTTAAACAAGATTTGGTGGTGTAACTGTTTAGAAGTCACTTGGTTTTTTCGTTAATAATTCTTAAAGTATTGTTCATATCGAAAAAGTGAAATTATCGGAATTTTCCTTGAATTTAGTTACGTGTTTTGACAACAGTTTTATTTACGAAAGTGGCTGGGTTTACTTGCAAATAATCTCAAGTGAAACCACGTGTGATTAATGATGAAATAATCTTTAAAATGTATATAAAATCTGTTATACTGCATGGAATGTTATGAAATTTAACTATGTTAAACTAGATTTTAAGTTCTCTCAGAAACTCTACTTTTTTAGTTCGGGAAATTATCGAAAACAAATGATAAAAAATGCTAGAAGTGAAAGTGCATTTCTCGAAGTGTTTAAAAATTTATTTTCGTTATTTACACAGTCAGAACCTACGGAATTTTAGTGAATTTAGTTTTCTTTTGAATTATTATTATTTTAAAATTACTTTACTGATTTTAAAAGTGTTAGGAATTGGTGGAATGGTCACGTAGCAAAAATCCATTGTTTGCAAATTGGATAATAATGGATTACCCTATTCCAGATTAGTTTAAAGTTTCTTTACTATTAAAAAATTATTGTTTAGCCCTTTTATTAAATGTTGAGTGTCTTTACTCTTCTTAAATCGGTTTATTTAATGAATTAGCTTGTAGTATCAGTTTCTATATGAAACGTTCCTCCCATAACCTGTACTTGTAATGAAAACTATATGTTTGCTATGAAACTTACTTCCTGCCTTACGTTTATGCTAAGCCAACTAGAATTTACCAAAATTCTAAGGTGCTTACAACTTCCCAATATTCCTCCACCACATTTGAGGAGAAAATCAATATTGCTCAGAGAATTGGAAGGAGTGGAGGAAAACAACATGATTCCTCTGCATGATGACCTTCTTCCCCTGCTTCACACACAGTAAAATCATGGAGACCTGCCTACATAGAAGCAGCCAATCTCAGGCATAACAACTTTTAACTTGTATGAAGAGTGGAGAAAGGCTTGGGAACTGTGGCTTATAAAAGATCTGACAACCTGTGCTCCAGGGTTTGGCTTGCCTGGGCGTCTTTGATGTCAATTCAACAGATTTCGCACAGGTCACGGAGTGTGCAATGCAACAATGTGGAGTCTCCATGAAGATGTGTTGTGCGACTATGGTGGTATCCAAACTGCTAACCACATTGTGATGGACTATCTAGTAAGAAGATTATCTGGAGGCCTTCTCACCCTGCATCAAGCAGGACCAGCTGCCAGAAGATGGCTTGAGTCTATAGATATAATTATCTGATTGTAAATGTCTTTTGTTGTACTTGGCATATGATAATAATAACTACTGTGACTTCAAATTATCTGTAGGCAAAATGATTAGGTTGGAGTTTGTGACAATGCCTCTGATACTATGGATTTTTATGGGGTTGAAATTCTTAATTTGGCCAACCAATATATGAGAAGGTCATTATGGAAAAGGAGAGATGGATTAAGCTGGTAATTTGACTGAAATTTCTAAATGTTTTCATCATCAGAGTATAGTAATTAGTGTCCTTAAAAATGTAATCAAAATCACATAAAAGCTGTAAAAACATAATACAATTGGTGAATGCATGGTTAATTGTAGGAGCATTAGCATTGGGCAAATAAGATCACAATCACTGTCCTCAGCGCAATGGATGTGCATGGAACTGGTATGATATGATCCCACAGCCAGCTTAGTATTTATATGATAGATTATGCTCAGTCCAAATAATATTAGTATGCAGAATTATTAACTATGCAATCATAAATAATTCTGCACAAAGCTACTATCAGATCAGGAAAATAAGGATCGGCATATGTGCAATTACCTACCACAGACATTTCAAAATAATGAGAAGTTACGTGATCTGCTTGCATGGCAATTGAGCATACAGCATACGTTTAAACTATAACCTTCAATGATACCTAATGGTTTTTTTTGTCTTTATTGCTAATTGCTTGTAAAAAACCCAAAGAGATAATGATATGTTCATGAATAATATTACACAGTAGATTATTAATGAAGTTTCAAAAAATAATGTAAAAAAAAAAAAAACATAAAATAAGCCTTCAGTAAAAGCACACTAAAAATTTTAAAATAACTTTATACTTTTCTTAGGAGAAAATGAATCTAAATGGACAATATTTTACAATACTGTTATTGAAATTTTTACATTAATTTGTTATTTTTCGAGACAGTGCCCGTTGTCACATCGTGAAGATCGGATTACTGAACTTTATTTGGTGTTTGAGGTGAAATGGAGAGTATGAACAAAAATTCCCAATATTTTACAGCATGACGAGAGGCAGATAGTGTTATTGCCAGAGACAGCTTAGGGAAACAAATTAACAGTATTTTAATCTGTGGCTCGGCCTTGTTGGTCATCCAGGCATATCTCTGGTGCTACAGTGTCACTTTCATCAGTGCATCATGCAGTAAATAACTAATTAATGTAAAAATTTCAATAACAGTAATGTAAAATATAGTCTATTTACGAGGGTTGTTTTTTAAGTAAGGGACATTTTTATTAAAAAAAAAGATACAAATACTTTAGTAAAAAAACTTTTATTTTCTGATTCTACACACTTTTACCTATTTTTCTACATAGTTGCCTTGTTTATTTAAGCACTTGTCATACCGTACAACTAAGTTTTTAATTCCCTCTTCAAAGAATACGGCCTCCTGCTAAGACAGCCAAGAGTTCACGGCTGCTTTCACTACATCGTCGTCATTGAAGCTCTGCCCGCCAAGAAAAGGTGAAAATCGCTAGGAGCAAGGTCGGGGCTGTATGGTGGATGGTCCAAAACTTCCCAGCCAAAAGAATCAATCAAATCCCGAGTCTCTTGAGAGGTGTGAGGCCTAGCGTTATTGTGCAGGAGCAAAACTCCTTTTGTCAGCATGCTGCGCCTTTTGTTTTGAATTGCTCTGCGGAGCTCATTTAGAGTTGCACAGTAGGCATCTGAGTTGATTGTCGTTCCTCGTGGCATAAAGTCCACTAGCAAAACACCGCGCCGGTCCCAGAACACAGTTGCCATAATCTTGCACTTTGACAGCGTCTGTTTGGCTTTGACCTTGATGGGTGAGGTTGTGTGTCGCCATTCCATCGATTTTCGCTTGCTTTCGGGAGTGATATGAGATACCCATGTTTCATCTCCAGTGACAATCTGACTCAACATGTCATCCCCTTCTTCCTCGTAATGAATCAAAATGTCCAATGAAGTGGCAAATCTCTTCCCTTTGTGGTCCTCTGTGAGGAGTGTGGGTACCCACCGAGAACACAGTTTCTTAAACTTTAGGTTTTCAGACATAATTTTGTACAAAATCGATCTTGAAACTTGTGGAAATTCCAAAGAAACAGTGGAAATTGTGAATCTTCTGTCCTCACGAATCTTTGTTTCGACTGCAGCCACCAAATCATCAGTGATCACAGAGGGCCGGCATGAGCGTTCTCGTCATGGACGTTTTGACGGCCATTTTTAAACTCTCTAACCCATTGACGCACTTTACCTTCACTCATTGCATTAAAGCCATAAACTTCTGTTAACTGATGATGAATTTCTGCAGCTGATAGGCTTCTCGCGGTCAAAAAAACGTATCTCACACGCGGCGGGCGATTCAATAATCGTAAACATTATAAAGTAGCACAGCGATGCGTACACGTCAGCTACAGAGCTGCAACTGGCATCAGTGTGAACGGGAAGGATGCCGGCAAGTGGCGCGGTGGATTGTTGCGGCGTCCGCGCGAACTACGGGACTATACGCGCGAACGGCCCTTACTTAAAAAACAACCCTCGTAGATTTACTTTCTTCTAAGAAATAAAGTTATTTTCAAATTTTAGTGTGTTTTTTTGTAGGCAGTGCTTATGTTTTAAACGATTATTTTACTTTTAAATTTTTAGTGGTATTACTGTTTGTTTCGTATTTTAAATATGCTGCAGCAGTTCTCATTTTGTGAACTTCCTGGTAACTCAGTGGTTAAAGCGCTTGCTGTCAAAAACAAATTATGTCTTTATATACCCCACCAACTTCCAGAACAGGGTGAATTGGATGTTGTGTTAAGGAATTTCAGTTTACATTTTGGTCCAAGGTGTGTTTCAATTCAATCATAACTTCTGTTAAAACTGCTGCTCGATAAACGAAACGTGTAACATCTGGGCATTAATACATACCATATACACAAATCTGTCTGTAATATATCTGTTTGTTCTGGCATCACACAGAAAATATAGATTTTGAATTGGTTTTCACAACGTGAAAGCTTGGGATCCAAGTTGAAATCTGAAGTAAATGTTGAGATATTAGAACACATTTATTTTATAAATATTCTGCCATGGCTTAATTGATTTTGATGGGATTTAATACTGTGGATTTTTGTAAACAACATTGAAAATTAAAAGGGGTAGGGGTAAAGGGGAAGAGGTATTGGGCTTTTGTATACCAAATGTAGACTGCCTTGTCTGATTGATTTTAAGTATATGTGTGTAAATTTCTATTGATATCAGAAAAAACTGTAGCTATATATATAAAAAACAATTAAATGGTGTGGAGATGAAGAGTAGTTTGGTTTTTGTAAAGCTAGTGTGTACAGTATTTTTCTCTTTGTTTTAAAGTATACATGTGCAGAGTTACATCAAAATCAGATAAAAACTGTAGCTTTGTGTAAAGAAGATTTGCAAAAATTAAATGGGGTAAGGGAGTGAGCGGTTGGGTTTTGTAAACAGAATGTAGACACCATGTTTCTCTTTGTTTTTAAGTATACATGTGCTGTGTTCCATTGAAATCTGATAAAACTGTGAGTATCTTTAAAGAACATTGAAAATTAGGAGGGGTGGGGGTAGAAGGGAAGAGGGGTTGGGCTTCTGCAATCTAATTTAAACACAATTGTTCTGTATGTTTCAAAGTACACATCTGAAAATTTCCTTCAGAATCGGATAGAAACTGTATCTTTGAGTAGATTAATGGGGTGGAAAGTGAGAGAGAGCAAATACAGACAGTATTTTTCTATTTGTTTTTGAAGTATAAATCTGCATGCTTTCTTCAAAATCAAATACATGTGCAAAGTTCAATCAAAATCAGATAAGAAATGTAGGTTTCTATAAAATTAAGGGGTGTTTTTTTTGTCAGAAACCTTCTCCATGAAAAATTACGTGTATATGCCAACTTTAATGTAAATCAGTTAAATGCTGTCGACTGTAGCCTTGTATAAAGAACGTTGGCAAAAAAAGGGGGATGGATATGGGGAGAGGGCTTCAGTTTTTTCAAACTAAAAGTTGACAGTATTTTTCTCTTTATTTTTGACTATACATGTCCAAAGTTCCAATGAAATAGGATAAAAAATGTGGGTTTGTATAAAAATTATGTGGTGTAAAGGGGTAGAAGGAGCAGTATCCCAATTAAATTCATATGGGATCCACTAAAAAAAAATTCATTTAAATCGGTTCAAAATTGGCAAAGATATCACTGAACATACATAAAAAAAACCAGACGAATTGAGAACCACCTACTTTTTTTTTGAAGTCGGTTAAAAACTGTATACTGTTTCAAAGTTGTTTACATCATGTGGTACCAAAAATTAAGACATCAGACTTCTTTCCAAAATTATGATTGCACGTTAAACCAATGAAAAACACTGTAAACAGCTTCCAATGAACTCCCAAATTGATCAAAAGTTCTAAATCATTGAAAGCCCGGCACCATTTCTACCAGATGTTATTATTATGCTACTGTGGAGGATTATGTTACATTACAATACTACCACATTTACTCTCTACAGCCTAACACATGGTGCGACTTCCTCCAAGCAGGTACAACCTCTCCCTACAAAGTCTCTCAAAACACTCTCTCCAACAAGGTTGCTCATGCGTCCTTTATAGAGAATGGCCTCTATTACAAAATTCTCTAATATCTTGTGCAATCCTTATCCATATTTCTTCTCCAATCTTGCTGAAAATTTTATATGTTGTTGCTCCAAGTCTAAATGGCAAATTAAGTAATTACAAATTTCCAGTTTTTAATATGTAGTTCTTGATGTAATACAATATGAAATTTCCTCAAATTCAAATAGTCTGAGCCTGTGTGCCAATTCCTCACTTAAAACATTCTACAGAAAATTCGTTAACTTCTGATGTATAACATGTCTTGGTTCTAAATGTATTTAATAGTAAAAACTACTCTTAACTGTAACTGAGCGTAATTTGAAGAAAAGTTTAGATTCTGGTTATTTCTGAAAATATAGTTGCTACCGATCAGTGACATATGTCAAACTTTACCAAATTTGATCCCCTATCCGATGTTTACCACCAATTTCCTGTAATAAATTTATATATATTTATTCTCCATTTATGGCCTAAATATTGCTCTGTATGCACATTAAAAATCCTATTTTGATTTGAATATACTCTCTTTGCTGTGGCTAATTGAACTCTGCATAATTTGAAACATGAAAACTATCCAAAAAAACTCCTCCCCCATACCTTGCTTCTTTGATGACTACAGACTCTAATTTTATATATGATGTGTTTTAATTTTTTTCTACATGTGCTTCAGAATATCACTAAATTTTGAATATCTCCTTAATCCAGTTGTATTGACCTATTGTACCTTGTTCGAATTGTAATTTCCTTCTGCACATCTGTACATGGCAGGAACAAAATCTGTTAAACAATAAACCAAACTCCCTCCATAGTATATGTTTTCTTTTCATTACGACTGAACTTTACTGTTTACTGTTACTTTTAACACATAAACTACTAGAACATGACTCTAAACCTATTTTTCTGTTCATTTCATATGAGATCACAGTTTTGATATGGTATTGGCAAAATTAAGGTTGTATTACAGAGAAACTTAAAGCCTACTCAATGTGAATTGCAACTGGTTAAAGCACTTCAGAGGCCAGACAACAAGCAAAACACAGCAAATTTATCTATTAATAAGGAATACCAAATAGTACTACTAATTACAGATAAAATGTTATTAATGGTAACACCTAAAAGGTAGAACACTTAAAATTTGTAGCAATGCTAATTAACATTAAACAAAAAATTAATCATCTAATTGCCATTTTATTTTTGTTGCCTGCAAATTTCATGGGAATTAGCAGGGTGATGTAGTGGGGCTGAATTTGATTATTTCAATATCATTTAATTATTTATTTATTTGGTTATTTTAGGTGTGAAATTAGAGAAAATAAATTTCCGCAATGAAGAGGCTAGCGAGATGTTCGCTGACAATTCTTATTGTCAAGTGACTAAAAATAAAATAAAAGATAGAGATCATGATTAATCAACAATAGTTTGACATCTTGTGGAAACCACTATGAAGATTTTAACAGAATTGTCACTGCGGAATCTGAAATTTTCAGATAGAAGTTCTGATCATAAAAACAAAGCTGTTATTTTATCGAAGAAATATTCAGGATGTTCAGAATGTATAACGGGTGTTGGTTTAATAAGTTTTGTTTCCATTGAAGGAAATCCTCTTATATAAAACGCTAAGTCTGGAGTCTGCATACGTCGTCTATAGCTACTATAGCTAGTGGCTAAAGAACGGTCATGTGCCAGCCTTCACTCACCAATCGACAGCCACCATATTACATTTGTTTCATCATCTTGCTTTTCATTTATTTACAACTAGACACAGAAATTAATGTAAGGAGGAGAGAATTCAATATTTACACTATTTTATCTGTATCAGTTATAAGGACTAGGTTAAACCATAACACAAGAATTTTTTTGGTAGACAGTAAGAAACAATGAAGTTTATTAAAAACTCAGAGAAACGTAATACGAAATGTATTAGTTAAATAAATAAAAGTTTTCCATGATGATATGATGGCGCCAAGTAAACATGCGTGTGGTGGCTGCTCCGAAATAATAAAAGAGAATGCCTCAAGTATTCTGTGTTGCGAGTGTAATTCCTGGTTTCATTTAAAATGTTCAGGAATGGACTATAAAGAGTTTAAAAAAGTGGCCGCAGATATCAAGAAAAACAAATTATCGTGGACATGTGTGTCGTGAATAAGTGAGGTTAGTGTTGTTGTTTCTGACGATATACATGATTGTAACGATGATGAACTGACTGTCGCAAAAATAGAACTTGTTTTCAATAAATACTTCATACCATTTAAAGCTAATATTGAAAAATGCCTCAGTGGAATCAAGTCAGAATTGGCGACAATTTCTCAGCAAAATGTCGACATATCAAAATATTGTGCACAACTGGACAAAAGAGTCAGTGAAATTGAATCCAAGTTGGTAACATTTGAGTGCGGTCCAAATATTGACAGTACAACAGCTGAGGATATTATAGCCAAAGCAAATGAAAGAAAAAAAAAAGTGATAATTTACAATGTTCCTGAGACCAGTAAACAGGTCGGCTCTGATCGTTTATGTGACGATCGCGAACTTTTATCCAAAGTAATCCTGCCTGAATTAGCTGACACTCTTTCCAGCGTTAAATTAAGTAGGATTGGTCGTCCAATAGATGGAAAAACCCGTCCATTACTCGTCAATACACCATCAGTGGCTGATGCAAGGTGTCTATTACAAGCTAAAGCCGTTGGCACTGGCAGTGAAAAAATTCTTATCAAACCTGACTTGACCCGGGAGCAGAGAAAGCACCTGAAGAATCTTCGATCTGAATTAAATGACTTGTTCAAAAGTGGTGATTCTTCCAAAACAATTAAATATGTTAATGGAGTTACTAGAATAGTTAAAGCTTCTACTTTTCATTTCCCCAAAGAAAAGCGCACATTTCAAATAGGATCTCCTAGTGTATTATCAGAATACCAAGGGGCTCAGAACTAAGTTAAACAACTTCTTAGTCTCATCTGCATGCTGTCTCTGTGATGTGTTGTGTATTACTGAATCGTGGCTCCACTCATCAATATTGGACGATGAAATAGTCTGCAATAACTATAATATTTTTAGGAAAGATAGAGATAAAAGCACTAGCAATTATAAGCGTGGTGGGGGTGTCTTCATCACTGTTAAACATAATATAACTGTAGAACCAATTGATGTTACTGACAGTGGCTTGGAGCAAATATTTGTCAAAATCAAGGGAGATTAGACAAATGTGGCTAACTATAGACCAATATGCATCCAGTCATCACTTGCAAAACTTCTGGAGAAAATAGTCCTACCACAACTGACGTTTGCTTTCAAAAATATTATAGTTACCAGACAACATGGATTCTTTGGTGGCAGATCCACAACCACCAACTTGTATGGTTATGTTAACTACATACTAAATTCACTGAGCAGAGGTAAGGAAGTACATGCACTCTACACAGACTTCAGCAAGGCCTTTGATACGGTGAACCATGAAGTTCTACTAAAAAAAGCTGCATTATTATGGTGTCAGATCAAAAGCACTGAAATGGTTGCGCTCGTACCTCTCCAATAGGCGTCTGCAGGTAAGGGTTGTTGGTCATTTGTTAAATGTATTCAGTGTCACTTCTGGTGTCCCACAGGGTTCACATCTAGGTCCAATTCTATTCTGTATCTTTATTAATGATATTGGTGACAACATTAGGTCTGAATACCTACTCTACGCAGATGACATGAAGATTTACAGAGTAATTAGTAGTGAACAAGACCTAAAAATCCTCCAACAAGACATTGACAAGCTTGTGAATTGGTCCAGGAGGAACATGTTAACATTAAACATCAAAAAGTGTGCAGTGATCTCTTTCTCGCGATCTCACAACCAACTGCCTGCAATTTACCTGCTAGACAGTCAAATTGTCCAAACAGTAAAAACAATAAAAGACCTTGGTGTGATTACTGATGATAAACTAACCTTCTCTGACCATATAAATCACTTAACACTTCGTGCCTATCGAAGCCTAGGCTTTATCTGTAGAGTAGGCAAGGAATTCAGAAATACCAAAACATTGACACTTCTGTTCTCAACTTTCGTTAAACCCATACTTGAGTATGGGTCTGTGGTCTGGTCTCCATTCACTGATCAAAACATCAATTGTATTGAAAGAATACAGCGAAAATTTTGTAAATTCTTAAACTATTATAATCATTCTGAGGATGTAATAAATATCAGTGATATTTATCACCAGCATAAGCTGAGTAGCCTAATAATCCGCAGACAAGTGGCTGACCTGTCTTTCTTTTTCAAAGTTGTCAATGGGCTGATTGACTCGCTGGAAATCTTAGCTGACTTTGGCTTTGTGTGCTCAAAGTCTGTGCTAATAAGAAGGCTGCTTGCAGTTGAAATTACAAACAGAAACTATGTGTACCACGCACCCAGAAATAGAATTGCCAGGTTGGTGAACCTGCACTCATCAGACATTAACTTTTTTGGAGGTTCACTTTCATGTTTTTCAGCAAACATTAAAAAATTACTGACTGATTAAGTTTACAAAATCTTTTTCTTGTGTCTGCCATACTGTACATTTTTGTATTTAATCTAACCAATTATCCTTGGCTTGTTTGTTGTAAAATATTTTTTGTACAATGCCGATTGGCGTAAATAAATAAATTAATAAATAAATTTTTGAAATTATAGTCTCCATCATCTAAAGTAAAATGCATTTATTTATGTAAAATCCTAACCAAATACGCTGATAATCTAACCAGAGTAACGAAGTCATATAACGAAAAATATCATTAAAAATGACTTATTCGTTTCTCGTTATAAGCTTTTCCATAATAAATTCCAACTACCCTTTTATACATGTGTTAGCTATTAAATGAGATTTAAGATAATTGTTTTATTAGATTTAAATCATCAAGGATATGACTATAAACTGTATAAGTGATGTGACACTCACAATTCAACAATGATATTACTGTCACAAAATAGCAGTGAGCAGAGATATTAGAAATATGGGGAGCAGGGGAAAAAAATTAATGTGAGGCAATTATATGTCACAAAGTTACAATTAGTAGATTTGTTTAAATTTACATATTGTTTTTTATTTATCTATGACAACCATATGCAAAAATTCATGTAAGGACAAGGGTACTTTATGTTTATGTTATATTACCTGTATCAGTTATAAGTAATAGGTTCAAAAATAACCTAAGAATCTTTTTTGGCAGAAGATGAGAAACAATGAAGTTTATTAAAAATTCAGAGAAAGTTTACACGAAAAGTATGAATCGCGAAATATATCATTCAAATAAATGACAGTTATCCGTTATTGTTATTATACTTTCCGTCGTTTAAAGTAAAATAAAGAAAAGTAAATAAATCATGATTACTGAAGATCACGATTCCACCAGGAATTGCCATGGTAAAATGGAAGAATCCTCTAGAAATATTTTCCAAAGTACATTTAACTATATTATGCCAGTCCAGGATTACAAACTAATCTGCTTGAAAGAAATTGTAGACTACAGGCTTTATTACAATGGAATTACTGCTTGGAAATAATATGTCTTGCAATTAACTACAGCAGTATAATGATGTCATTAATGAATGTTATTTTGGCGGAATCGCGATCTCCAGTAGACCCAATAGTTATTCATTTTTCCTTAGGGGGCATCCATAAATTACGTGAGGTGTTTTCCAGACCCCCCCTTTTTTTTGGTGAGACTTCGTGAGATCTGGTCTGACCCCCCTCCCCCTCTGGTGAGACGCTGCTCCCTAGAGATCACCTCTCACGCTTCCAAAGCCGTTTACACTGCCACTTTTTGACAACCCCCCCCCCCCTAAAATAGACTTTTGCATCATTTGTAGACCTATTTTTTTTTAGCTCTACAGTCCAGCAAAAATTTCAAAAGCCTCACGTGAGATTTCCGTTGACCCCCTCCCCCCAATATTTCACATCACATAATTTATGGATGCTCCCTTACAAGCTTTCCTGAATAAATTTCTACTACCACCACAGGTGATGCCCGTCGTTATTCATATGAGGGTAATAGAAGCTATGATTTTTAAAAGCAATATTAGTGGAGGTTGTGGTTAAGTTGACCAGAATCCCCACTGAAAAATTTTGTTACAGCATAATTCACTCTGAAATAAGTTTTACAAACCATTTAAACTGCTTTGATAAGCGCTGTGTTACTGAAGGTATTAATTAAAGCGGGTAAAAGTAGTTCCATACGTATCATGCTGTTCAAATATGTAGAACATTACAACATCAAGGCCATTGTCATTATGTAATAACAATTCCGTATAAGTAACCAACTGCACAAAAAAAGAACTGCCAGAATATGGCATTCAAACCGTCATTTTTGACAGGCTCGAAGCTAGTTTTACTATAACTGAACTTACTTCCCTTTAAATGGTAAAAAGGTATAAACCATTACAAACCGAACCTTGAGAAACACCTTTCTCGTAAACAAAAATGTCCAGAAGTTTTAACAAGCGAGACAGTATAAAAGCCATGTGTGTGTTCGTGTTGAGCGGTGGAATCGGGACGATCCGATTGTTGAAAGTGTGACGCGAGTTGAAGGCAGTCTGTGACTCACTGTCTTGGAGGTCGGTCACGGTTGGTTGCGCGGGGCAGTGATTGTTTGGCGGTGCGTCTGGCACTTGTATGGACCTGATGAAACATTATAAGTACGCTGCCATCATGCAGATAAACAGCAGTGTTTCGTAAATATCAGTGAACTCTTGGGCGTTGAACTAAAAGCATCCAAACCAAGTGATGATAGTGTAGCTTATAACTTGCAGTTTGGAGGAGAGATAGTCCTGGATAGCTTTTATACACGGTCAAATTATAATCGGTGGTGGTGGGTTAGTAATTGTATGTTCGGTGAATAAATTGAAAGAATATCCGTGTGGCGACTTTGTGAATTATTAGTAGAAGAACCTGCAATCCATTGATACCGAGACGAACAACAATTACCCCACACCAAGCTGCTAGTGCATTATCGCCGCTAGCAGACGCCACTTTATCGTTACAACAGCCAGTATCATAAGCTACTATTGTGAAAACAGGGATAAATTTCTCCCAAAAGTCTATTCAGTTGTTGTAAAATTACATGAACTTGAATTACAGACGCTATTAATTTATGTATGTAAATCACACCAATATGTCGGAAGTGGACAAAGCTGCCTCCAGTAGCGTTAGATTATTCCTGAATACACAATAAAAGTGGCTAAGAGGTTCTCACGATTTGGTACCTCAGATTAGTACCCTTTCCTGTTTTTCCAACACAGCTTGTTAAAGCAATATAAAATATAAAATTCTGTACCTTTTTGATTTTCAGATTGGGATCAGATTTGCTTCTGTACACCAGTTGCGAGAGTACCCAGGTAACAAATACACTTCATAATATCCAAAAGGCACTTATTAACAATTATATGGAGATTCCTTGGCTTCTATTACTGAATCATGTCTAGTACACTGTTTGCACAAGCTCACAATGATTCAGCTCTCACATAGAAAACCGGCAGTTATAGATTTCACTGTTGGATGAAATGAATGAGGATTTAATCCTTCCTGCAACAATCCTTTTTTGAAGAAACCAAAGGTCGCAGAAGGCTGTTGCTATAATGGCAGCAAAGAACTCTGGCTTTAGCTGAAACAACCTCTGTTTATCAGGGACCAGTGCTCTGGTTTCAGTAAATATGATACTAGTACCGAAAGTACCTGCTAAATATTCTTAAAATACACTTACGTTATTTTTTTTTATTTTTAAAGTTAAAGCTGCTCACTTTTGCAGTTTGATAGGTGCTAAATTCTCCAGCAGTGGCAATAGATTAAAATACTTTCCTGTTACTCAAGAGAATTATGGACGTCATCCCTACAAGGGCTAGGTGTTCTTCTGGGTGTAACCAAGGGAATGGATTGCAAGTCTAATTAAGTGATTAACCTTAGCTAAAGTGCTGTTGAGAGGTTCAAAGACTTGGACATACAGCATCTAGTTAGCTGTGAAGGTTTTCCATTTTCATGGCCTATTTCAATGTTCTGCAATTGGCTTTCAATACAGCCAAATGGAAAATGAATTACTTCCACAGAAATGATGACCCAAATCCTCCTGGAAAGAATATGCAAAGAACGAAAGTACCTTGAAAGGTGAATGGTTGAGGTCATACCACTTGAAGTTGAAAAATTCATCTTTGGGACTTTGTCCAACACATGTAATTCACACTCTATACAAAAAGCAATTGTTTGAGTTATTGAGCAATCAAGATTTCCAACAAATAATATTTTAAACTATTACTAATTTGTTTGATTTTAAAATGTACTGACTATTTTGTTGTAAAAAAAACATTAAAAGTTTATACTTTTATATAAAGGTGTAAAAAAAGTCAAGAGAACGCACCAACTAACCTTACTTAAACTGTGCTGTTGAATCTCATTAAGGACATGATTAAGACAAATAATCGTGTTGCGTGTAATGCTTAGGCCCATGAAAGACATAGGTCCATCACTACCTTTACCACAGTGAAAAGCCTTCACTAGCTCAATTAAGCATTTTATCAAAGGGACAAGATGAGTTGACATCGATGCTGACCATTTTCTTGATGCAGTGAGTTGTGCAAGGCAACTAAGCATGGAATTAAGGTATGCTGAAAACATAAAACCACACAAATTATTATACTAATCAAGAAATTTTAGAAATTTACAAATTAATGAACATAATTGCCATCCACCTGGTTATAGAGCACACAAATTTAATTAATTCACTGGATTTCAGAAAAGAGGAAGCAAATAAGATTGTCAGAGGTTTTATCACAAATTTATAACAATATATCACACATTTATAACAATCTGTAATTACTTTGTGCTGTATCTGCGAATATGTGTTAATACATGCTGTGTTAAGATTAATTGAATGGATGAGTGGAAGTTAGGTTAACATTCCACTAAAATGACAATCTGAAGGTAGCCATTTTGTAGCTGGCCATGCCAAACTAGTCTGTGGCTCTATATTGTTCTGCCGTACACTCCGCTGGCGGTATCACTTTGCCACTCACAGCAGTGAACAGGGGTATCAGGACAACCTAGAACCAAGTCTAGAGAAATTCAAACCATCATCCACACTTGACCCTCTGCCTCTTCCCCAGAACCATCCCCTCCAAATTTATGAGGATTTCCTTTCCATCAGTTTGGCTTCTCTCACTTTCCTTAAATCTTTAGCAAACACCGGTAATCTTAGCCCAGCTGAAACTCGTGCCAGAAAACAACTCTCCAGCAATATAGATCTCATTATCCTTCCAGCTGACAAGGGCTCAACCACTGTAGTCATGAACAGGAATGAATATGTGGCTGAAGCTCTTCGTCAGCTATCAGACACCAACACTTACTGCCGCCTATCGGAAGATCCAACTCCTGCTGTCAACACAAAAATACAAGAATATATTTAGTGGACCTCTCCAAGATCATACCCCACAATCCATTTCGCTTCTTACTCTGCAAAATCCATGTACACCCACCCTTTATCTCTTGCCCAAAATCCATAAACCTGGCAACCCAGGACGCCCTATCGTTGCAGCTTACGGATTGCCAACTGAGCGCATCTCTGCCTTGGTTGACTAGTACCTACAGCCCATAGTTAATCAACTCCCTTCTCGTATAAAGGACACCCAACACTTTCTCTTCCGGCTATCTACCATACCCACCCCTCTTCCTTCCAACTCAATACTGGTTACCATCGACGTCACGTCCTTGTACACAAACATTCCACACTGGCACGGCCTCAGGGTCATGGAACATTTTCGGGACCAGCACCCTCCCAACAGTCTTCCTTTACATCTTTCCTCATCAAATTAGCCCCCCTTATCCATAATAACAACTACTTCTCCTTCGAAGGCAACATCTATCACCAAACCTGTGGAACTGCCATGGGCACCCGCATGGTCCCCTCTTATGCTAATCTGTTCATGGGCCATCTGGAACAGATATTTCTGGAGGAAGTCCTTCTCAAACCCCTCATTTGGCTTCGTTTCATTGATGAATATATTTATGATTTGGACGCATGGAGAAAATGAACTGCTAAATTTCCTGAACCATCTCAATAACTTTAGCATGCTGAAATGCACTTGGTCCTACTCCCACACCCCGGCCACATTCTTGGATGTGGATTTGTTCCTATCCAATGGCTATCTCAACTCTTCAGTCCACATCAAACCAACCAACCTTCAACAGAATCTCCATTTCAACAGTTGCCACCCATACCATACCAAATGTTCTCTCCCCTACAGTCTTGGCATTCGAGGTAGTCACATATGCTCCAACCAACAGTCTCTCATCCATTATTCAAACAGTATTTCAGAAGCATTAATATCTCGCAACTACCCTCCAGCAACCTACCTACTACAAACAGCTTTCACGTGCAACATCACAACTGAATCAGCCTATCAATCATCCCAAACCTACAAAAACCAACTACAATCCTGTCTTGGTCACACAGTACTACCCAGGCCTCAAATCCATCAACAGAATCCTCCGGCAGGGCTATGATTTTTTACAAACATGCCCTGAAATGAGATCCATACTTCCTAAAATCCTTCCTGCCCCTCCTAGAACTTGTTTCAGCAGACCTCCTAATCTCAGCAAACTTCTAGTCCACAAACACAGTCTTCCTCTTCCTAACAGTCAGCCACAAGGCTCTTTCCCATGTAATAGACCCCCCTGCAAGATGTGCGACAAACACCATGCCTCCACCACTTTCATCAACCCTGTCACAGGGGAAAGCTTCCCTATCATAGGACACGCCACTTGTAAAATCACCCACGTAATTTACCAGTTAACATTCAACCACTACCTGGCTTCATTTGTAGGTTTGACGACAAATCAACTCTCCATAAGAATGAATGGCCACCGACGACGGTGTTCACACAGAACCCAAAGCACCCAGTTGCTGCCGATGCCATAACCCATGACTTGAATAAATTCAACTCATGTTTCACAGTCCGTGCTATCAGAGTTCTCTCTAATAGCAGCAGTTTCTCTGAACTCAGAAGGTGGAAACTTGCCTATCAGTACAAACTTGGCACAAGGCAACCGCCTAGTCTCAATTTGTGATGATACTCTGTCATTATTATTATTACATATGTTTAACCTTTTTTAATCCTCTTTTCCATTACCTATATTGAACTACCACTAACCTAAGGTGATGTTTACTTCATAAAAATTATTATTTTTTATTATTATTATAATTTTTTAAAAATTTGTACCTGTAAAATATTTTATATAATTATAATTTTTTTCACATTTAGTTCTAATTATAATTTGACCTTCCCACCAACCACAGATTAGTTTGGATATATATCTATGTTCGGGTATTAGCTCTGATTCACTGCCCCTCTGCTTTTCCGATGTTTGAATTCACCCGCACCATTTTCCTGACCGGCGGTCTTACTGTGAGGCAGTCTCCAGCTGCCCCAACCTCTCATAGTGTTCTTCTGTTGACGAAGTGTTTATCCCTAAAATTACTTTATTATTTGTGTTTCTGTGTGTTCGCGCCCCATACTAGCTAGTCATGTAGCAACCCTCGGAGTGTGCACACCTTCCTAGCCTCATGACTCATTGTCTCCATCATGAATAAGGTTTAATAACCGAAATATTGAGTTTATTTGAGTGTTCGAAATATATGTACTTCTCTCGTCGCTGTTTTCATATTTGGTGAGTGATGAGTCATTTTCCCTGTCCTTGCAATTATATTGCCTAAAGCAGTTTCCTTTTTCCTTATTTATTTAATTGTATAGTATATAATATACGGTTGTTAAAACTCATATCAAAGTTTTAAAAGAGGGTAATTATTTATATCTCGAGGATCCAGATACCTGATTTCTTTTGTTTTTGACAAGCTCATTGATGTCAGGCATCATATTTGTTGTAATTATTTTAAGAATTGGTTGGAGATGTTCATTTGTAAGTCTTGTACGATGTTTGTTCTTATTTATTTTCATGATGGAAAACATCTGCTCACATAAAGACGTGCTACCAAACACGTTCAGAATGCAGGCTGCATGCTTTTTTAATTCCGGGTAGTTATCCAAACTCTTCAAATATTGTGTATAAATATAAGAGCGTTAACCTCTTTAAATTTTTCTTTCAAAATACTGTCCGATTGAAGATCTATCAACTCCATTTGCAAGTGAACTGGTGCCTATGAAGCTTCAAAATTGAATGGATTGTTGAAAACTAGGAATTCCATTTCATTCATTTTGTGGAAGTCTTCAAAACGATTGTTGAATTCCATGATCGGATTTTGCAGAAGTTGAGAATATTGATCCAAATTTTTTTTGGTTCACTGTGCCAAATTATTTCAAATGAGGGAAATGATCCAAAGTTTGATTTTTTACCTGATTTTCCCACAGCCTCAACTTTGTTTCAAATGCTTGAATACATTTGAGTGACAATCAGATTTTTACCCCGTAACTTTAAATTCAGATCAGTCAAGTGTTTATTTATATCTACCAAAAAAGCACAATCAACCCACCAGTCATTGTCATAATCAATTGGGTTTCCTTTTTCTAACATGAAAGCTTGAATAGGGTCACGTAATGCAAAAAAATCTTTCTAAAACTACTCCTCGACTGAGCCAACTAACTTCGGTGAAATAAGGGACATCAGAAAACTTTTCGTACAAATCTTGTAAAAACTGCCTGAACTGTCGGTGATTTAGTCCTCTGCTCCTTATAAAATTTACTATTTTAATTATAGGTTGCATGACATGGTCCATTTCTAAATGTTTGAATGCCAATGATTCGTTATGAATTATACAGTGAAATCCCACAAAATTCCCTGATGTTTTCTGTTTTGATTTGGTTATAATGCCCGAATGTTTGCCAGCCATGGCAGGAGCGCCATCCGTAGTTGTGCTGCTAAGTATATTCCAGTCGAGTTCATATTCTGCTATCAAATGCTCAATTGCATAATAAATATCATTTGCTGTTGTAGTACCTGTCAATGGAATGCACGTTAATAGTTCTTCAGTTATTAAAAAGTTACTGTTAATACCTCATTGTTGAGCTGTATCAACAGTATCACTGCTCTCGTCAACAGCCAGTGAAAAGTTTGTAAATTCCTTCATTTTCTCCTTCAATTGAAGAACCAAATTTTGAGATAAATCATTTATTCTTGAAGCAACAGTGTTTCTTGACAGCAAAATATTTTGAATTATTGACTTTTTAGATGGAAATGAAACATCGGCAACTTTCAACATACAGTCTTTAAAAAATCACCATCAGTGAAAGGTTTTGATCTCTTCGCGATTTCTAATGCAATAATAAAAATTGATTTCAGGGCATCTTCGCTCTCAGTATTAGCTTTAGTAAACATCGATTGTTGACCTTGAAGTTTAGATTTTAAAGATGACAATGTGTCCATTCTTATTTTTTCAGTGTAACAATCTATTTTTATTTATGATTTGTATCATTGTGTCTCTTCAAGTTAAACTCCTTACAAACAGCAACTGTTTGATTGCAAATCAAACACAGTGGTTTACCTTTCCATTCTATGAAAAAATATGCAATTTCCCATTTAGACTGAAAAACTCTGCACTCACTATCAACTTTACGTTTTTGTGACATTATGCCAAAATCGTAACAATTATGGAACTCAACACAACAATTATGGATATCCCACGCGCATGACACAAACAAATGCACAATACCTTCACAATCGACTCAACTGACTCACGTCGCGCCGACCCACTCCTTTTATATCAATACGGAAGATCACACTCGACCACATCTTTCCCCCTGCCATATGTCTCTCCTCCCACATGAGTAAGACTAAGGTCGAAATATTGTGCAATTCGTGTGTTTCTGTGTTTTTACGTGTCTCGCCCTCCTGCCTTCATCTGTGGTAAGTGACGGGTAACTGTTTATTTTCCCTATCCTATCTTATTTTCAGTGCCTCGCGGCAGTTTCTTTGTTTCCTTTATCCACTTATATGAGTAAAGTTTACCTAGCAGATGAGCTACAACATGTTATAAGGGTAAACATAAAACATACTGGTAAGAGTTGTTAATATGTATGCAGGTTAAATAAAAAATATACGTTTTTAAAAAAAAAATTAATTTTTACATTGTTTAAAAACAAGGGTCAATTCTCTTTTAAATCTTTCAATAGAGCCTTAATTTTACTTTCAACATCCTCAAATTCAGCTTTTTTAACTTTAGCTTTATCTGCTAGTTTATCAGCATTATCTTCAAGATCTTTAATTGCAGTTTCTAGATGTGCCTTATTACACTTCAAATCTTACAAATCATCTAAAATAGATTTGTGTTTCCCTAAAATAGATTTGTGTTTCACTCCCTGAATCCCTGTATTCTTTGCATTTTTTTTTCTCTTCCAGGTACGCAATATACTTTTGGCAAGCCAGAGCTGCAAACATCCTTAACTCCTTAGTTATTAACAACTTATTTTTGCTGTTTTTGAAATGCTGATTGACTAATCATTGAGCCACTAAAGACTCTTCTTTAAAATTTCAACTTCCAACTGCTTGTTCACAGAGAAGCCTTGTTCAACATCTGCTTGTCCATGTGATAACAGCAACAATATTTTTGCTACTATATACATAAGAAACTAGTGAGAAATTGCAAAGAAATGTAAGACGCAGGCATGTACGAAGCAGAACTACATAAGAGAGGTTCTGTGCAAAGACTCTACTACTTGCTTGAAATATAACCACTTTGACTCACACTTGGTCAAGGTCGATCCAGAGAGAAATCTGCCGATCGGCGCGTCACCGAGATAGTGAAATTTACTATGCCGTATCTCGGTGTTAAAAAAATCAGGCTTTTTCAAAGATTTTAAGGCTTTTGAGCAAATTTTAGGGCCTCTTAAGGGCCCTTAAAAATCAAAATGAAAATTAAGGCCTTTTTAAGGCCCATGGGAACACTGAAAAAAAAATATATATATATATTCACGGGAATACATTCTTTAATCACACATCAACTATCTGTACCAGTATTCTGTTCTATGATGCAGTACTCTTGCTATGGTGCATGACTGAAGAAAAAGTATTTTTAGGAACATTAATGACATAAAATTTCACACTTTTCGCAGGCGTCATTATCGAAAATTGCACGTTGGCGTTATCAGCAAAGAAACGCAGCGCAAAACCCGAAAAGAAACAAGTAAGTGCAATTTTCGAACATTAATGACGTTTGTTTCTCAAATGCGGACATGGCAAAATGATATTTACTGAATGCACTTGGTGTCAACTGGAAACATGTTTTGAATGTTTAATGATAATTACCATCAACAAATATGTTCAACAAAGGAAATGAAAAATTAAAAAAAAAATTTAATTTCATGGGTGTAGTGTTGTAATAAAAATTGTTTATTGTGTCTATTGTAAGTAATTATAGCATTGTATGTAATGTTTTAAATATTATTCCACATAATAAAAATAGATAAATGAATTTAAAATACAACCACCACACTGAAACTTGGAACTAATTTTTAATAATTTTAATATTTATATGCTATTAGGATATTTTGCATGCAAATATCTTGAAAAATAGGGTTCTTAACATGTCTGATGGTTCCCAAGTCTGCAGTGGTTACCGAGAGAGTCACCCACGGATGATTGTAAATCAATTGATTGGAGCTGGGTTACACTCTCTGACCCATATGAAACGTGTTCCAATAACATGATTTCATTGCCAGCATCGTCGAACCTGATGTTACTGCAAAACACAAATTAACACTTGAATGGTATATACTTGTGTTCAGGTATGAGTCTCAATTATATCTGGAGTAAAGTGATAATCAACAACATGTATACAGGCGCAATGGAAAACAGCTCACCCTACCGTGATTTCAGAATGTTACACAGGTTCAGCCACTGGTGCCATGGTATGGGGGCAATTAGTATCGACAGCAGGACCGAGTCTTCCAACATGATAATGCCAGCCCTCATATTGTAGTCATCAGAACACAACCCTTGTAAGAGCTACAATCATAATTTTGACAGAACTATCCCCAGATTTGTCCCCAATAGAGCATGTTAGGAGTAGAAACATTAGATTACATGGTCACCCAGCATAAACTCTGCAATAACTGATTGTACATGACATGCAGGCATAGAGACACACACTACAAAAAGACAAACGAACACTTATTGATTCAATGCCTGCTAGGACCATGGATTTATAGGTGCCAAAGGTGGGCGCACTCCTCACTGACAAATGTATGTACAGGTAATAAACTTAGTCTGATCTATACCAATTTTTTATCATTTGTTCTGGGTGTATCACCTTTAATTTCTGCCAGTGTATATTGTTATTTCACTCATACCTGAAAGGAAGTGTACGTCACATTAAGTCCGGTGAATTAGGCATTAATTTGTTTAAGAATTATAAGAAGAAAGGATAATGATACGACACTGTAAAAGAGAGAAAAAAAAATCTATTATTAATCAGTAAACATCTTACTAGCGAAATGAAGTTGCTTACTCACCCAGATTGTAGAAATGCTGTGTATCACTACAGCGAAGATTGAGTATGATGGCCTGTATTGTCGTCATACATGCATCAGGTTCAACTGTGCTATTCATTTGAAAGCAGAATTGACACAACTGCAGCACTTGCTGGCAGAGACGTGCACTGATCTCTGACTCACTAACACCACTTACATCCATCCTCAATAGTGACACCAGTGGATGGTGTTCTTCCTTTACCAGTCTCAAAAACCAGTTGCACCATTCAGATAAATTGTTACCTGGTAAACCACACAATTGAGATAGGAATCTTAAGGCTTTGCTAAAAATCATCACATACTTTTATCAATAAATTATTCAATAAAATGACGCCAATGCAACTGAATTATGTAGGTTTATTGCCGTACGCGTTTCGCCTCTCATCGAGGCATCATCAGCGATCTAGGATCGTACATCCAAAATGAAACAAAGGCATATAGTTGCTGCTACATTTTATGTCCGTCTGCCACAGGCCTCTAGTTCATAAACAGAATATGTTGCAAAATTCAAATGAGAAGGATAAAGGACTGCAATGACAAAAATTGATACACTAATACAAAAAACACATTATTATGGGCTTTGCCCTTAGTCATTAACACAGGAAAGTAAGCAAATGTGCCGGTTTGCACAAGTGCTCACAGTAAGTCCACCCAAATAAGGACAAATAAGGAAATATTGTGTAGTGTTCCTTGTGCTACATACTTCTTTCCTTCACTGAACGATGGGCCTGCTTTATCTATCCATTCCACATTAACACCATCTTAAGTCTTTTCTTACTCCATTGTTTCTGAGAAATCAAATTTATACATTTTGGGTATAATACTGAATAAAAACAAAATATCATATATAAAAATCTGCATAAGGCCATGATCAGCCACAAATTTGTCCATTTTGGGTGCTAAGCAGCAACTCCTCTGAACTCAGAAGGTGGGAACTTGTCTATTAGCACAAACTGTGCACAAGGCAACCACCTGGTCTCAACTTAAGATAATATCTGGTCATTATTATTACAATGCAAAATGTTGCAAAAAGTGCAGAATAATACATTAAAATGTTCATAAATTTGAGAAAGTAAAAGTATTGTTTACCATACGTACATAAAACTATTACCCACAAACTTGAAATTTGCTCCAATATCGATCATACCATGGATTTATCAAATAAATAATAGAGAATTGACATTTAATACAGTTAGTTACTTAAAATCAATTTCTTATTTTTTATTTTGTGGGTATTTTTCTGTGCTTTGAAAGTGCTCTTAAATCAGGCTCGATTGCATTCTAATGGATCGGACAGATAGTACCTAAAAGGCAATAAAAGTAGTAAATTTAATTAGAATTGAATGATTATGTTAGTAGTATGAAACAATACGCTGTGTTGCAGAGGAACAGAGCAGAGTCCACTGTCTAAATGTGAAAAGAATTGATTTTTGCACTAAGTGACTGTAGTCTGATATAGGGATGATCGATATTAGAAAAACATCGATTCAAAAGTATCGATGTGCTATAAACATCGAAAGAAAAACATCGATATGTCTAACACATCGATGTTTTCAGTAGGAAGTAAAACTTTCTATTCTATTTATTAAATGTGTTTACTGTTATTGAAAATACAATACAATATTTCGCCAATATCTGTTAATATCGCTCATTCCTAACCCTAATCCCTCCGTCACTGGCCCACCATGCAATACAAAAAGCGTTAAGCATTTAATAATTAACCCACCTGCATGCAAAGCCAACCGACACCAATCGTTAACACTCCTTCAATGCAAAACAAAAGCAGCAACCAGGAAATATTTAATCTCGGGCATGTATCCACTTTTTACTCACAATAACCTAAAAAGTAGGAAATAATACAGTGAACAAACACATGGTATCTACATTGTTGGGTTATATTTCCGCAAAAGTTACTGGTCAAAGAAATAATAATACAATACAAAATAAAGATTTACCATACCTGTTATTTCATTATTAACAATATCAATAGCAAATTAAATTCGCTTCGCTACACAAGTTCACTCATAAAACACACGCACTTACAAGAATCAAGCGAACGTTGAAGTTGACAGTATTTTTTTAATCCCTTAGGAACTATATAACTATTCGTATGGCTTACTCTCGTTACGCTGATCAGTGTCATCTAGTGTAAAATCGTTGAACTTGATAGTCATCTAGATAGTACATCCAACGCACGCTAGATGGCCCTAAAGAATATATTGACGTTTCGATATTTTATACTCATAACATCGATGTGTCGATCTTATCGAAGTTAAACATCGATGTTTATTCACCATGAATATCGATCATCCCTAGTCTGATATTCTATTTAAATAGCTGGTAGGGTCGTTTGAGCAAGGAACAACTTGCACTTGTCCACATTTCTTATTTTAGTATCTGCAAGGAACAGCTAGAACTACAAATAATATCTACTGTAACCTCAAGTTTAATTCCACTAACTGTTCAACTCTTTGTTCAGCGAACCAACTTTATTTTGTCACATAAAATAATTTTCACACTTAACTCAATATGTATCTCCCCCCCCCCCCCCCCCACTTATTATAATTACAGTAAGATCAAATGTTTCCGCTGTTTCTTCGACTATTACCAGATGATCACCTTCTAATTTGGCTAATAATTCTATCTCCACCACTGACATACGTTATTCATTTAAAATGTGCACTGTGATGGCCAATCTGGTGGGGCTAATCCAACATTCTGACTGTTGCTGGTATTCTTAAATACCTATGTCAACCAGTTATTTTGTTTCTATGGTACATATCATCCCACTTAAAAATTGAATTTTATATTTTCCCTGACCTGTATTAACTGTTTATACAGTTGATACACTGGAAAAGTCTCTATCTTTTCACAGGCCTGTCTTCATCGAACAATGGCCCTTGACCAACTTGATTACGTACCTTATCTTATTTCTACTTTTTTTTAAAAAAAGATTGAATATCATTCATCACTAGCAACCTTGCTACTACATTAATGACATGTTCCACATAAGGATGCCAAGACATTTTTAAATTTGAGTTGTGTTTTCCATCTTTCAACTATTCCCAGAGGTGAATGGGCTTGCCACATGCCTGTGACCAGATTACTTCCTTTTCTGGCACTGGTTCTAGATTATAAAATACTTAGAATTAAGACTTCAATAGTATTGATGAAAAGAGGATGAGTGAAGAAAAATGCCAAATGGAAAATGTGTAACCTGATGCTGAAGGGAAAAAGATCTCAAGGATGAACAAGGAGCAGAGAGGCGAACAAAGTACAAAAAAAAAAAATGAGAAAGCTTATAAGACAGTGGAGCAAACTGGACTGAACTTAATGAGGAATAGTCAACAGTCTGGGATACAGGAACACTGAGTTTAGATCACCTATGGATTGATTAAGTCTACACAAAATTAATTTCAAAGGTTCAAATTTTAATTCATGCCACTATACAAATCACAAAATTTATGTCCATCTAATGACTAATTGGAAAAAGTTTATCTCAGCACAAACAAACATTTACTTACTACAGTAGAAATAAATTTTCTAGCACTCGTAGAATAATTCCTCCAGCTAGCAATCGCTATGATAATTATGCACCCAGATTAAACATTACACTACAATAAGTTAAGAAAATAAGGTAATCTAACACAAATATATTTTTTTTATATATGAAAAGGAAATTAAGGCCTGGAGGTTGTCTAGTCTGCAGGGTGTGTTGATATGCCAATTCAAATCTGCGGAGTTCAGATTGGGAGGTAGTATCTGGAAGTAGGGAAATGGCATATCAACACATCCTGCAGACTAGACAACCCCCCTTAATATCCGATATCATCTTCCATCCTCACCCTGTACACCCATCACTGGCCAGCACAATAGATTCATATATATTTATAGACCTAATTTAAAATTTTTCGATTTTTTATTTTTATAATTATTTATTATTATTATTATTTCTCATTTTAATCTTTCTTGTGATTTATACTTGTGAATACGTTATCGTTGCTCCCCCCACCACCTCCGACAATCATTTTAATTCTATGAGTGGCTGCGTTCAACACAAGGTTTACGCGAGCTCAGCCACTTACTTCTTTTAACTTGACAAAGCGTTTAACCTGAAATATTGTATTTTCTGTGTTTGTGTATTGTTTTTTGTTGCTGCTGCACTCTTTCCTTCAACTTTGGTGAGTATTGGGTGTATTTTATCTGTCCTTTCCATGTAATTATTGCCTCGTGGCATTTCTTTCCTTCCATTGTTACTGATAAATATTTTTTTGATGGAGTTAAACATCTGATTTACATTTTCAACCAGGCTTCATGTCTTATCCACAACCCAGGGTCATTAAGAGCAAGCTAATCTAGCATAAGAGAAGTCAGGGACTGTGTGTAGCTTGTAAACTTTATGCTAACTGGTAAAATCTGCTCATGTAATTTTGAGATAATGACACTGTCACTGTGGGACTGAAAGGAAAGAGATCCAGAGAAAGACCAAGTGACAGATGGGTGAAAGGTGTTAAAAAAAAAAAAATGTTCAAGGGAGGAAATTGGCTGATAGCAGAAGAAGAGACGTGGTGGATGGATACTAAACACTGGAGAGGCTTTTGTTCCAAGCACACCCCGCCAGTGATTGGAAGCTGCTCAAGATGATAAGGAAGCATCCAAAAACTATGGGGTTCAAGGTAGGGGGAGGAGGGGTTGGTTGGAAGGCTACTCTGTGCTTCAGGGGATTGGGGGGGGGGGGACAGGGGTTTCTGAACCAGGCTACTTAGCTTTCAATTCATAATATTTTTTCACAAGTAAAATGAGGTACAGAACACACAACAGCATGTGAATATTTATTTCCTTCATTTAATCATCTTTGTATGTAATTTACAATAGTCTGACAAGAGAAAACACTACAAAAAGTCTTCTAGAATCGAAAGGGAAAAAAGCTACATGATACATGGGGATAGGGGGAGGGGATAGATGCAAAAGCCTCCTCAGGCTTTAGGGGGAAAGGGGGAATTCAAGAAGGCCAAAATGGGGCTACATTGTTTATGGACACTCCCTAACTATAAATAATGTTTGAAGCACTTATACTTGAAACTCATAGAAAAATTGATGTACTGAATCTTGAGGAATTTTCAACACTATTTTTCCCTAGCATATTAAATTTATATATTGTGTTTAAGCAGAACTATGTAGCAAAAATTCAAAAATTTGACACACAAGGCATGAACACTGGAATAGCCATCTCACTATGAGGAAGTCATCAATCTTCACTTAGTGTAATCTTATATATAAAAATGGATGTTGGTATATATTTATATCCAAAATTTATATGGAAAGAACAGATGAAATACACCCAACACTCACCAAAGTTGAGGAGGGCAGCAGCAACACAAAACAACACACAAACAAAGAAAAAACAATATTTCGGGTAAAAACCCTTTTTCAATTTAACAGATGTAAGTGGCTGGGCTTGCACAAGACTTGCATTCGACGAAGCCACTCATAGAACGCAAGATTAATAGACGTCAACATCATTTGGTTGAGCACCATGAAAGTTGCTACTAACATGTAGCCTTTACATCTTTTAATTTTTAAATAAACCCTCATTTTTTATCCAATGTTGATGTAACTTTTCACATGTAAACTAAAAAAAGGAGAGAAAAAGATAGTCAACAATTGGTCTGTAAAAACACAACCCATCTTTCTCTTTCCAAGCCCTACTTTTTGTCAATGTTCTTTACACAAAGCTACAGTTGACATCGTTTGACCAATCACCATGAAAATGGCAAATATATTTATTTTATCATGGAGAAGGTTTCTGAGCAAAAAACCACACCCTCTCAATACTTTACACCCCTTATTTTTTATGCAAACTCACAGTTTTTATCCAATGTTGATGGAACTTTGCACATTGTGGCGAGACAGTATAAAAAACCATGTGTGTGTTCGTGTTGAGCGGTGGAATCGGGACGATCCGATTGTTGAAAGTGTGACGCGAGATGCGAGTTGGATTGTTTAGGGCAATCTGTGACTCACTGTCTTGGAGGTCAGTCACGGTTGGTTGCGCGGGGCAGTGATTGTTTGGTGGTGCGTTCTGGCACTATCGTGTGGACCTGATGAAACATTATAAGTACGCCGCCATCATGCACATAAACTGCAGTGTTTCGTAAATAGCAGTGAACTTGTGGGCATCGAACTAAAGCATCCAAACCAAGTGATAATAGTGTAGCTCAGAACTTGCAGTTTGTAGGAGAAGAAGTCCTGAATAGCCTTTACATACGGTCAAATTATAATCAATGGTGGTGGTGGCTTAGTAATTGTATGTTCGGTGAATAAATTGAATGATTATCTATATGGCGACTTTGTGAATTATTAGTAGAAGAACCTGCAATCCATTGATCCTAGATGAACAACAATTACCCCACACCAAGCTGTTAGTGCATTATCACCGCTAGCAGACGCCACTTTATCGTTACAACATGTATACTGTAAAACAATGAGAAAAATACTGTCCCCATTAGTTTTACAAAAATCCAACCCTACTCCCCCTTAATTTTTTTCATGTTCTTGGTACAAAGCTACAGTTTCTACACGATTTTGAAGGAACTTTGTACATTTATACTTTAAAACAAACATAAAAATTCTATCTCTCCCTTTTTCTGCCACTCTTAATTTTCAACGTTTTTGTCAGATTTGATGGAACACTGAACACCTATTCTTTAAAACAAACAGAAACATATTGTCTACATTCTGTTTACGAAACCCAACCCTCTCTCCCCTTTCCCCTATTTAGCTATTGCAAATGGTCTTCATACATAGCTACAGTTTTTAGCCGATTTTGATGAAGCTTTGCACATGTATCCATTACCATAAAGAAAAAAATACTGTCCACATTAGTTTTACAAAATGAAAATAACTCTCCCCCTTTATACCTCTTTAATTTTGCAATGTTCTTTATTCATACCTACATTTGTTATCTGATATCAATGGCACTTTGTACAAATAAATTTTAAAACAAATTTATAATTATCTTTCATATTTCAAGTGTAAATTTCCCAACCCATCTACTTTTGCCATTTATGAATTTTAATTTTAAATTATTTCAGCATTTTTGGCTAATTATTAATCACTTCCCATAATAATTTATTCCAATCCCTGACACTCTTACCCACCAAAGAAAATTTTTGCTTTTACTTGTGCGTGAAATCAGTGCCAGCTTACACTCATCTTTTACCTCTACACATTACTACTAATTCCTTGACCAATATCTTTTCAAGCCTTATGACTAACCTTGTACACTCCCACACTCCTACCATTTTCCAATGACTCACAAACCACCTCTTTTTTCATATCAGTTACTGACTGGGTAGTGTAGTAATCTTCACAAACAAATCTAGCTGCTCTCTTGTGCATCCTTTCCAACTCTTTTATTTGATACCCAAAATATGGGTCCCATATGACACCACTATATTCAAGCAATTGTCTGAATAAAGATTTGTAGCCCAATCCCCTCACTTCTTTGGTACATCCTCACATCACCTTGTCCAGTAAATGAAGGACATTGTATATTCTCCCTACCACCTGCCCTAAGTGTCCTACTCAGTTGAGTTTATTATCACATGTTATGCCAAAATATTTAAACTTCCAGTCTTCAACAAGTAATTCTGATCCAATAATCATAAACAATCTTTGGTTTTTACTCGAATATAATAAGCTGACTCGTTTATGAAATTATCTCCAATCCATGGAGACCTACTTAATCAGATATTCTATACAGGTTACCTTGAGCAGTCATCACTGTTCTCCCATTTTGATCCTATCATAGTCATCCATAAACAACCTATCTTCTGACTGTAAACCATCAAAACATTCATTCAATACAATAATGAATAGCAATGGTCAAAATACATTACCCCGTGGCACTCTCATTTTCACTTCCACCTATTCAATACTGCAGTTCCTAAAGGGGTTAATAACGAGCATTTTTTTTCTGGGAAAATTCTAGAATCTATTTTGCCAGAGTTGACCAGTAATCTTTTAAATATTCAATACATATCCCAGCAATGTGTGGCTCAACTATTGTTTACAAGCAATGTGTGCCTGGCAATTCATTTTCATTCCACAGAACGAAGTAATTGTGGCTGCTTAATTTGTTATCTTGGAAAATGATAGCAGGAAGAAAAGGAAGTGGATCACATTCTTTCCTGATTAAGCGTAATACGATTATTCATGTTGACAGAGAAATGGTTCTAGATAATTATTTCTTTAAAAACATTACATGAATGTCGAAAACTGATTTGTATAGTTGGAAAACGAAAAAGATACACTCATGAGGAAAGCACTACCAGTTGCTGCAAGATTGGCTTCCACTCCACAGTTTCTAGCTAATGGCAACTCATACAAACGTTTAATGTACATATCCAGAGTGTCACATTTATTCGCTTCTTTTATTGTACCAAATGTATGCAAAGCACTGACGGAAGGACTAAAATAATACATAAATGTAAGTAATTATTTGATATTTTAAATCATATTAAATAATTGTAATATCTTACAAGTTGTAACATACTTACAGAACTACTCCCTATCATAAACTAAAGAAGCTACAAAGTGTTGGTAAGTACTAGGCATTGTTTCATTTTCAGTATTATCAACAATTAAAGATTCATTTGGAGCTTGACTAGTCATATTATTTTCTGGCAAATAGTGTTTAACTAGAGAGTAGAGGCCTTCAATTTCTGTATTAGTTCTTTCAGAAGCTGAAGATATGTCCAATGTAGACAAATTTCTATTTGGTGAGCACATAACATCTGAATAACGTGAAGTGAAAATACAGAATAATTAAGCGGGTCTTAATATCTTCATGTCAGCTTCGTAGAGAACTTGCAAAATTTTAAACCTGACTTCTGCCCTTGTACGAGTTCTTTTGTGCAACGTGGTCTCCAAAATTGGTATATTCATTTGTTTCATTTCACTGAAGTATTGCTTATTATCTGCCTTGCTTTTTCTACACTTTGATCACTTTGTTTTAAGTTTTGAACCTTTTTATTAGGGTGGAGAAAGAGAATCTGTCACTTCTCTAGAGTTCACATCTTTGGTTTCAGCCACTGAAATATAGGCATAAATTTATTTATTTTTTCTGTACATATACATACTTTATACTTACTGAAAATTGAAAATTAGTAGGGAAAAGATTGCTGAAGACTTCAACAACCTTGGGAATTTCTCCTCACTGCCTAGAAGAAATGTATGGCAAACATTTATTTATATTACTTATAGAATTTTGCCCATCAACATCGAGGTCATTAGAGGTGGGGTGGGACTGGGGACAAGGAATGGGAAGGAATTTGGCCATGGCCTTTTGAAGGAAGCATCCCAGCATTCGCCTTGAGTGATTTGGGGAAACCATGGAAAACATGAATCTGGATGCCAGGACAGGGATTCATACTGAATGCGAGGCCAGAGCATTAACCACACACCCACCATGCTCGCTGCAAACATATAGCAATATTTTGCCCACTAAACACAAGGCCAGGTGGGTGTCTGGTATCAAGGATATTCTGGTACACTAATTCCCATCTCCGGAGTTATGCTGCAGTGGTGCTGTCAGGGAAAACTCTGACTGCTCTCACAGTAAAACAGTCGTTGAGATTGTTGGAATAGTGGCTATTGACATGTTCTGGTATAGGAAGGCACAAGTTGCGGTTGTGGACTGTTGACTGAGAGTTGCTGTGTGGTGAGGCCTATGTAGGAATTAGTGCAATGGCGTCAAGTTAGTTGGTATATAACGTGTGTTGTTGAACAGGTGGCAGGTCTGATGATGGGGAAAGCTTCCCCTGTAGTGGGATTGGAATATGTAGTGGTGCGTGGAAGCATGCTGCAGGTTTTACAGCGGGGTCTATTGCAAGGATAAGATCCATATGGTGCTTTTGGAGAGTATGACAGAGGGTATTTGTCGACTAAGATGTTATTAAGATTGGGTGGTCTGCTGAAACATGAAAGGGGTACACTGGGTAGAATTTTCGGTAAGAGAGTACACATTTCTGGAAAGGAGTGAAGGAAGTCATACCCCTGTCACAAGATTTGGTTGATGGACTCAAGGCCAGGAGAGAACTGGGTGACAAAGGAAGGGCTATGGTTGGTTTGTGTAGGTGACAAGTGAGAGTGGGTACATGGAGGGAGGGTGATTGCACGGGAGATCTGTTTATGTACAAGATCCCTGGAGTAACAACGGGAAGTAAGGGCTTGGGATAGGTGACGGAGGGAATGAGCATCAGAACAAATGCGACTTCCATGGATGGCAAGACTGTATGGGTGGGAACGTTTGGTATGGAATGGATGGAAGCTATCAAAGTGTAGATATTGCTGTAAATTAGTAGGTTTGATGTGGACTGAAGTATGAAGGGCAACATGCCTGAGTGTGATGTCAACATCGAGGAATGTAATGTGTGAGCAGGTGTAGTTCCAGGTGAAATTGATGGAACGGCAGCTATTGTTAAGGGACTGGAGGAATTCAAGGAGGCGGTTTTTGCTGTTGATCCAGATCATAATATGTCATCTATGTATCTGAACCACACAGTGGGTTTAAAGGGAGTGTTGTTCAGGAAACATTCCTCCAGATGACCAAGGAATAAGTTGGCGTAGGATGGGGACATGCGGGTGCCCAAAGCGGCACTGCAGATTTGGTGATATACTACAGAATTAATGGTAAATAAATTTTTGGAGAGACCTATATGGGCCAAGGTTGAAAGGAAGTATGGACTAGGCTGGCTATGTGGCGATCGTAGGTCTAGGTAGTATTCTGGAGCACTGAGGCCCTGACTGTGGGGAATGTTGGTATAGAGGGAAGTTATATCAATGGAGACCAGGAAGGAGTCTGGAGGTAGAGGTGTATAGGCATTCAAGGGAATGTGGAGTGTCTTTCACTTAGGAAGGAAGATTTTGTACAAAGGGTTGGAGATGTTGATCCACAAAAGCTGAAATCCTTTCACTGGGCGATCCATATGCCACAACTATAGGTTGCCCAGGATTACCAGTCTTATGGATCTTAGAAAGAAGATACAGTGTGGGCATACGAGGATTCTGGGTAGTCAGGAGGGAGATGGCCTGAGGAGAGAGGCCTTGCAAGGGGCCTTGCAAGGGGCCTTGTAGGTCAAGAAGAGTTTTTATTTCCTGGCATATGTAGGTAGTAAGATCTGTAGCTTGTGGAAGGTAGGTATTAGTATCAGACACTTGCCTTAGGGCCTCAGCCACATAGTCATTGTGGTCCATCACTACCATAGTTGAGCCTTTGTTGGCAGGGAGGATGATGATGTTTGGACAGTTCTCTCATGGCTCAAGATTCCATGATGCTGAGGTTTTTAGAGTGTGGGATGGAGTTTAGGAAAGAGGGTGAGGAAAGAGTGGATGTGAGTCACTCCTGGAATAGAATAAGGGAATGGTTTTGTAGGAGCCGGGGTGGATCCAGAGGATGAAGGTTTAAACTGTTGTATACTGGTATAGTGGACGGACAAGGAATTTTGGGCTACAGTTACTAAAGATAGTGAAGTGGATCTGATAGTTAGCAGAATTAAGCTGTAGAAAGACATCTTTGGGAGGAAGCTGGCAGGGAAAGATTTATCACAATTTGAGCTGTGCTCGGCTCTTGTTGTATCTTTGCCTTCTCTTCTCTTCCGCTCGCGATTGTTTCCTCTTTGGTGTTTCCCCGTTAGAGAGCGCTGGGGCTCCTGGCGATAGCGGGTATATATGTGGGGTCACGGAAGGAGGGGGGCGGGGGTGATGAGTTGTTGATCAGTTAGGGCCAGTTAGTGACCAGCCGGTGAGTCGGTCGGTCAGTTGGGAAAGAGTACTTCCCTGTGTCGCCGTGACGCCGTAAGCCCGGTGGGGCGGCGGGGTCCGCGGTTGGACCGGGCGGCCAGGGAGGCTGTCAGTCGATATTCCGCTAATGTTTCCTGGAGTGATAGCGTTGCGGGACTAAGGAGGAAGCAGTCAGTGAGGCAGCCAACAGCCGATTGGTTATGCCTGGCATTTCTCGCAGTGGCCGTGACTCAGCTTGATGGTTTGACCGGGCTGCCCGTGGATTATACTTCTGGTGAATTGGTGGGTCCCTCGCGACCGTGCTTCGACCACCTGCAGAGAGGGAATTTCTCCGATACACTCTTCACCGAGAGTGCTGTGCCGAAGCTTCAGGAACACCGTGGTGATCGACCCGGGTGGTACTTTTCGAGCTGATACCTGCCTTCTCGCTCTAGGAGGGTATTGGAGGTAGTGGCCGTCAACTGCAACCACAAGTGTCACCTTCCGCCTCGTCGGTAGCAGTCCGCCTCAGCCATAAATTGTGTTTGGTCCTACTGGCAGAGTGTTAGTTGCTGGTAGATGAGAATGAGCCGGTCTTGTTATTTCTGTTATTGATCTACGTGGAATTGTCAGTGATTACAGGATTATTCATACTTTAATCTACAAGATCGAGGCCGGTGTTATTTGACATTATATTAGTCATTTTCTCTGTCAATTACTACTACTACCTCGTCGTTAGCGGTCTGGCTAAAATATAAAATTGTATTTGGCTAGTAGATTATTAAGAGCCAGTCTGGTTATTTTCTATAATTTGGTATAAGTAGGATTGTTTGTAATTATAAGGGTTATTCAAGGTATAAGTTGTAAGACCAAGGTTTGGTCCATAATATTATATCATTTTGTGATAACAAGATTATTCATATCTTTGTTTGCAAGACCAGGATTGGAGGTATTTGATATTATAGTTGTAACATTTTCTGTAAGTTTCAGCATTATTATTAATAATTGTAATAAACCAATGTTCAAACAAGGCTTGAACTGCTAACCATGTTCCCACATACTTCCCACTGTATCCTTGTGGATAATTACTGTCTGTTAGTAGTAGTAGGACCGCCTCACAATTGGCTAGGGTTACTCCCCACTATGGGATCTATAGAGGGGAGAGCTGCACAAAACTGAGATACACAGGCACAGAGTAGAATTTGGTCAGTCGGTCAGTCTGTTGGTCTTCAGTCTATGTGTCGCATATAAATATCTATTATGCGATCTGATAGATAAATAAATAGATAATTTTGTAGACTGAAGTTTTATCATGAACTTTTGCAGTTTATTTATCCCGTTTGTTTGTTTAAAAATCCTCTTGATACCAATAACGACCGTGTTTGTCACTATATCCGAAGATTTGCAGGTTCGTTTTCTACTAAAGATCTATCAATGCTATTTTTCGCAACTATTATTTTCAAGATTCCCTGCTGTTTTTCTCACCACCTCTACCAACAATTCTCATAACTTCTCCTCTCTTTTTTTTTTTTTTCTTCCGAGAGCCTATCTCTGAGCAAACAATATTTATTAAACTTTTTATTCTTTTTTTTTATAAATCGTTTTAACTTTTAATTTACCAATATTTTGGAGCTGCTATGTTACATATGGTCATCGCCGAACAGATGTAGCTTGGGAGAACCTGAGTAGAATAGGAAGTCTGGACAGCTAGGCAGCCATGGAACTATGGAGTGATGTAGCAAGATGACTTCAACAGCCATTATAGCAGGTGGGAGAAAGCCAATGAATTATAAGCAATGTAGCAGGCAGTGATAGCATAAAGCAATGGGAGTTATAGTCCAGGAAAGAGAAAAGGGTATTAAACGTGTAATTATTGTACATAACTGATGTAATAAAGTGTACAGTTGTAAATATCCTTACTGGGAGTGTTCTTTATAAGTGCTATTGCTCACAAGACTGAAGTGTCTTACCGACAAGTATATGTTCCCTTCGGGAAATGGCAAGGCAAAAGAAAAAAAAGTTCGCTCGTCCACCACATTGGGCTCAAAGTGGAGGCATAAGACTAGAGATAAATAGCTCCTAACAAGAGTGGAAAGCTTGTAAAAGTGTTTTTGTGCATGTTGGGCCTGCAACTGCCTACACTGTGGCAATATCTGTTCCATATGATGAATGAGGTGAGGGAATGAAAGGCAGAGGATTTTGTGAAGTGAGACAAGCTGAGAAGAATGTTGATATGCCATGTGAATATACTGTTGAAGAACCAGCTGGGTGAGAGAAAGGGATTGTGTGAAACGGAAAGCATGAAGTGACGTTTGAATTTGTGGCTGGCAGCCCCAGAAACTTGAAGTTTAATTGTTAAACAATTCAGTGGAATATTTAGAGAGACGCAAGACTAGTGTTGCAAATTGAAAAAAAACATTTTGTTTTTTTTTCAAAATTTTGAAAAAAAACATGGCACCGTTGTTTTTTTTTCTAAATTTGGTTTTTTTTCAGAAAAACAATATATTTGATAAATTATAGTTTTATTTACATTTTACATTGTTGTTTTAAATATTACTGAATGATATAAATTATTACATAATGTTTGATAAATGTATCTCTATAGGTTACATAATATTATTCATCATCGGTGTCAGTATTAGTATCACATTCACTGGAATCAGCGCTACCAACACTAGTTTGGTCGGTGTCGGTGTTTTCACTTTCTCCTTCTGTTTCCTCTAGTTCCATCACTTCAGAAACATTTGCATTTCCTTTTCCTGGTTGTTCTTGTATTGTTCTCAGACGATTTTTAGATTTCAATTTTAAATTGTGAGCAATGTACACAATTTTGCTAGCTCTATAATTTGTCAGTCTATTCCTTTTTTTGGAATGAATGTCACTGTAAGTACTAAATGTTCTCTCAACTGCAGCCGATGTAGTTGGAAGGGTTAGAACTCTGATCGCTACTTTAGATAAGGCAGTCGACTTGCAAAGTCCTGCCCACCAAGCAATAGGAGTAAGCTCTTGTGATTTCGGATATCGATTACGCGCAATATTTCATCGTTGGAAGACCGTGGCATTGAGCTTGTCACTGTGGCACCGTTCATAAATACTGCGCCGTTAGTTCTGTATTACGGTCTTTTAAGTTTGAATTTAAATCTATTAACATACAAAATATGAGCTTTATTTCTTTTCAATAGTTGGTTTACGCAAACGGTTGCAAGGAAACGATTCATAATTACTGACAATTTTATGACTCGGTATCAGTATCACTATGCGCTGGCACCGTTCGTAAAAGGAAATTTTCAGTCAATGTCGCCAATACTTTCGTAATTATTGTTTTACTGAACCAGAAAAATATAGTACATTTAAAAATTAAGATAAGTACTTAGTATAAACTCTAAAACAGTCATATTAAACGATAACTGCCTTACAAAATTGAGATTTAGTAGTTGTGAAAAAAAAACGTGTTCCAGAAAAAAAAACATGTTTTTTTTCAAAGTTTTTTTTCATGTTTTTTTTCAGGCTTGAAAAAAAACCGTTTTTTTACAACACTACGCAAGACTGAAGAAACAGAATGTGAGCATCAGAACAAATGCGACTTCCATGGATGGCAAGACTGTAGGGGAGGGAATGTTTGGTATGGAATGGATGGCAGCTATCAAAGTGTAGATATTGACGAACAGTCCACACCCGCAAGTTGTACCTTCCAATACCAGAACATGCCAATAGCCATGATTCCAACATTATCAACGACTGTTTTACTGTGAGAGAAAAGTTTTCCCTGACAGCACTACTGCAGCAGAACTCTGGAGATGGGAACTAGCGTACCAGAATATCCTGGATAACAGACCAATAGTCTACTTCTTAGCCGTTCCCTCTCCCTTCCCTCACTACCCAGTTAGTCATTGGATGACGTTCATTGTGTACACACGTACTGAGCCTAATGGCCAGTTTATCTACCACTGAAGAAGGCAGATGCCCAAATATTGTGTATTTGTTTGTCAGCATAAGTATTCCCTCTCACCGCAGCCGTCCACTTTGGTATGTGGCGAGTTAATTTGCCTGTCCTTCATTATTTATATTGCCTAGAAGTCGCTTCCATTTTCCTTAGTTTCATCTTATTATAGGGTTTGTGATATTTATAGCACTAACCTCCATGTTCCCACTTGTTCCTTTGTTCATTATCATTACATCAATTTTATCTATTTCTTTAGCATTAGTGATTTTTTTTTTTCATCATGAATCTGCAATAAGTATGTCTTTGATCATTGATTTTTATCTCACCAGCAGCTTGTATCCCAAAAAGGGCACAGTCCTACCTCACCATAACTGTAAGTGGGCTCGCTTACAGCCTTAGCTAACAATTCGAGAAGTGTCGCCTATCACCTTCTATTTAGGTCTAGGTCATGTCTAGTGAGACCTTATATACCAATTATGACCACAGGTTCAAACCCCTAGACCAGAGGTTCCCAACCTGGGGGAGCACATGTCCTTAGGATGGTGTGAAGACATGTTGGGGGGGAGGCATGGGGTGGCTAGTAGCTTCACAGCCCATGTGAACGATACCTTAGTTTTACACCATAGGAGGTACTATATCTGCTTTGCTGCCTTAAATTTAACATAACATACTTAGTGAGTTTCCCTCACATTTCATTGTCAGTACTGAAAAGTTGTTATTTACCTTATTAATAATAAAATTGTGATGGGGGAGGGAGGGTGTGAAGAATTATTTGACGGAAGGGGCAGCATGATTCAAAATTATTGGTAACCTCTGCCCGAGAGAGAACTGATGATGCCTTTTACAAGCAGCACCTTGGTCTCCTTGTTTACCCAACTCAGTGTGGTTAAAATGTGGCTGATCATGGCGACCCAAGAACTGTGTGAATGCCTCCCTGTAAATTGTGCCTCCTTCTCCACCTTCCTCTATACTGTAGATTCTGTTTCTAACAACACTATCCTCCTTAGTAAAATCCCTACAAAGTGATCTTTATCCTCTATTACCTGCCCCAGAGTTGTACTAGGTTTCAAATAACTTATGACATGGAACTTGTGACATGGTAGCCTGTGCCTAGCTGATCCTGCAGAAGAGGGTTTAGCAGCAGAACCTTTTTCTTCAAATTTTACTTCCATTTGTAAAGACCTGCTGGATCATACCAACTCCTAAATCTACAAGAGGCTGCTGCCCATCTGATTCTGGTAACAGGTCAAACCTAATTCTCACCATAATTTCCGAAATATCTAGCACCTATTTCTCCTATGACCTGTTGCCAGCTGATAACCAACCTTTTCACTCACCACACTAATCCCATCATCTTCCCTTCCCACTTCTATAAGCTGAGACTGAAGGGCCCTAATCATTTTACCCATCTCCCTGAGCTTTTTATCCTGCTCTGGAAACTTCCTACTCTGTGATGAAAGTTTCATATCCTTATAACATAGATGCCATTACCACAGAATATCATTTATTTCAAATTTTCCCTATGACCCTGTATTCCCAGTGAAACCATTTCTTATACTCACTATAATTAAAAAAATCCAATATAATCTGGCTGTAGACTATTCAGACAAGGTTTCTCTCTCTCTCTCTTGTTTGAAGCTTTAGTCCTCAATCACTTCACTATTTATTTATTTATTTATTTATCAATCTTGTTCCATGGATCCCTGCTGAGGAAGTACCTCTGGGATGTGAAACATGTCATTGTTGATACATATACACATAATATGAGTCATATCATAGTAAATATATATACATACATATTTTACAAATACAAGAAATAATAATAAACATACATTTTTGCAACTGAGTTTTGCAAATGTCATAATGAATACAATTAATTATTTTCTTCAAATTCTTGAATGGAGTAGAAGGAGTTGCCAATAAGATAATCTCTAAGTTTTTGTTTGAATACATCTTTATCATCTGAAAGCTGTTTTATACGATTAGGTAGTTTATTAAACAGATGTATCCCAGAATAATTAACTCCTCTTTGTACTAATGACAGAGATGTTTGTGTTTTATGCAAGTTATTTCTGTTTCTTGTATTGAAACTGTGTACCTGTGAATTAGGTGTAAACAGGTTAAAATTTTCTATGACAAAGCTCATGAGAGAATATATATACTGAGAATACATTGTAAGAATATTGAGTTTCTTAAAGAGTTGTCTGCAAGAAGTTCTTGGTTTTACCCTACACAGAAACCTAATAGCTCTTTTCTGTGCTATGAAAACTTTTTTACTTTGTGAAGAGTTTCCCCAAAAAATTATGCCATATGACATTACTGAATGAAAATATGAGGAGTACACCTGTTTCATTAATTCTAGATCTGCTGTTAGAGAAAGTGTTCGTATTGCGAAGGTGGCACTACTTAACTTGGTCAGTAGTGTAGTGATATGATCATGCCAACAGAGTTTCTGATCTATTTTAATACCAAGAAATTTTATACTCTCTGTTTCTAAGATTGTGTTGTTTTTATAGTTTATACATATATCTGGCTGTGCATAGTTTTTTGTTTTAAACCTAATATAATGTGTTTTTTCAAAATTTAATTTTAATGAATTTGCCTTAAACCAATTTGCTACTACTCTAAGTACTTCATTTACATTAAATTCAATAGTACTGTTTGGTGTTTTACGCACAGTCAGGTTAGTGTCATCTGCAAATAAAACACTCTTAACTTTGTCGGATAAATTTCCTGGAAGGTCATTGATGTATAACAGAAAGAGGAGGGGACCTAAGACAGAGCCTTGTGGAATTCCATGTTTTATTTTCTTCCAGTCTGATGAAGCATCTTTACTTATTTTAGAATCAAAAATTGAAACTTTTTGCATTCGGCTTTCAATGTATGATTTAAACCATTTACCTGCGGTCCCAAAAATACCATAGTATTCCATTTTTTTCAAAAGTAATTCATGATTTACACAGTCAAATGCTTTTGCAAGATCACAAAATATTCCTACAGGATTCATTTTATTATTCAGTTCCTCAAATGTGTTATTTAAAAATGAATATATAGCCATTTCTATGGATGATCCTTTTTTGAACCCAAATTGTGAATCAGTGAGGATATTATAGTGTGTAACATGTTTTATTACTCTACTATACATGACTTTTTCAAAAACCTTTGAGAATGTTGAAAGTAATGAAATGGGATGATAGTTGTCTACACATGTTACTTCCCCTTTTTTAAATAATGGTTTTACAACAGCATATTTTAGTCTATCGGGAAAAACACCTTGTATTAAGGATTCATTACAAATGTGAGCAAGTACATGACTGATACAGTCTGAACATCTTTTCAGTAATTTACTTGAAATATTGTCATAGCTGGAAGAATTTTTAGGTTTTAATTGTTTAATGAGTTTATTTATTTCTGAGACTGTTACTGGTGGCAATTTCATCTCCACAAAGCTATTTGGGAAAGCAGTCTCAAGAAGCCTTAGAGCACTATGTGGGGATTGCTTTTCTATGCCTAATTTATCTACTACTGACATAAAGTGTTTGTTAAATATTTCACAAACTTCCCCTACTTCGCTATACACATATCCATTTTGTTTTATTTTTATGTCTTTAGAGTGATTTACAGTTTTTCCTGTTTCAGTCTTTATTATATTCCATATTGTTCTCATTTTATTGTCTGAATTTTCTATTTTCGCCGATATGTAACTGTTCTTGGCCTTCCTTATTACATTTCTTAGTATTTTAGAATAAAGTTTATAGTGAACTTTCAGGGCATAGTTATCTGATTCTCTCATTTTTAAATAAAGGTCCCTCTTTGTTTTACTAGAGATTCTAATACCCTTTGTTATCCATCCCATGCCCAGTTCATTGTTTGGAGTGTTAAGAATTTTCCTTTTTTTGAAACTACCTTCAAAAAGTGTTAGAAATATATTCAGAAAGGAATCAAATTTCGCATTAACACCCTGCGCATTATATACTTCTAACCAGTTTTCATTGTTTAAGGTATCTATGAAGTGTTTTATATTATTTTCACTAATATTTCTTCTATAAACCCAGCTTTTCTTTATGTGTTTAACAGTGTTCCTGGACTCGATACATAATAGCTGGGCATCATGATCTGAGATACCATTTATTACTGGAAGTATGCTGTAATTACTGCACTGAGAAATATCCATAAAAAAATTATCAATTGCAGTCCTGCTATTATTTTGTATTCTTGTAGGAAAATTTACAAGTGCTGTTAAGTTAAAAGACAACATCAAGGCTTCCATATCTAATCTATCATTGCTGTGATTCAGAAAGTCAACATTGAAATCTCCACATAATACTATTTGTTTGCTATTTGTAAAACTTAGTAGCAAAGACTCTAAACGAGATAAAAACAGTCTGAAATTACTATAAGAAAAAGAACTTATGCCCATGAACTTAAAAATAAAACCTAAGATTGAATTTAGCAGTTTGATACTATTTAGTGCTAATGTGTATAATAATAATTAATTGGGTATAAAGAAAAATATATTTAAAAAAATCTTAGGAAATTATTATTTTAATGTATGAAGAATGATTAAACAACAATTATATTTTCAACAGAAATATAATTATTCTTATGAACTTAACAGAGTGTAAATTTAAAATTTTGATACCATGTAAGTCCTAATGTGAATAACACCAACAGTTATTTATAAATAATTATTTTTTTACTACCAGCAAGTTGTGATTTTAATGTTTCAGAACTAATCAAATAAAAAACTGTTATATTTTTGACAGAACAAAGCTTACAATATGTGATAATACAATAACCACAAAAATTCCCATCCAAACTAATTATTTAATTCAGTATTGTATATAAGAATTTAGAATTATTAAATAATTTATGTCACAATGTTTAACTATACTATGTTTTCCTTGTAAAGCTATCAGCTATAAAGAAATGAGACTATCATATGGAACTTAAAAGTATTATTTTTAAATGTAAATATAAATAAGTCTTTTTGCTAACAATAATCCTGACAGTTGGTAAATATATTTTGTATTTAATTTAGTCTACACAACTTGGTCGGTGATGAAATAAATGAGTAGCACTGTACATACACAACCAACAATCACACAGTCCAAAGACACTTTGGCTAGGGAAAAATGCTAAGAAAGTAATCAGAATAGTTGGTATGTTGAATTTGTGGAGGTCTTGTCTTTAAGTGTCCACTATGGTATTGCTTCAATAATTTTAGCCGAACTACTTACGTCATAAGTCACTATGGAAAATCTGCCAACTGCATGTGCCATTGTTTTCATCATCTTTCATGGATTGTAGTTTAAAGACGATTACTGAGGTAGAAAATAAATATGTGTGTTTGTACTAACCTAGTGACAGGGTTGCTTATCGGTTGTACAATCATAGCACCTAGCCTGACCTGGTAATCCTATCAGGCATAGGGGATGTATTGTTTAATGTGGAATCTGAATCATAGAAGCATTTTGGCATACTTCAAATTACACAGCAAGATGTGCCAGAGGTGAAGGTCGGCAACCAGGCTGCACTCAGGTCCATAAGGAGGAACTAATCAGTTCTCCTAATGTTTGAAAATAATTCAAACATAGCAGGTTTATATTATCTTGGCTTTCTGGGTGGTGCTGCGCCGATTTATTAAAATCTAACGTTTCTGCCATGCACCCGGAGAACCAAGATGATACACACAGTGACCTCGGAAGCTTTTGTCATCATTTTAGGTTTATGTTATTCTACATTTTTCAGAAACAAATTAGAAACAATCCCATGATATAATTATTGGATTCTTGAAAGCCATCTAAAAACAAAGCATGATGGCTTGGACATTACCAGTAGCAGAGTTTTAACTTGAGCTGGTCATATTCTTTAACTTAGCACTTTGCTTCTGGCCATTTATTTAAAGAAAATTACTGGTTTAGAAATACTTACAATATATCACACAAAAATTAATGTGTTACAAATTAAAACAATTGTGTTGTGATTTAAATAATGGTAATAGCAAGAAACATCTCTTCCCCTCCCCTCACTGTTTGACAAACTACCAGTTCAAAAGAAATAATCAAAATCAAAACATAGTGATTGCTGAAATTTTGATAACACCACTTGGATTCTGCAGCTACTTAATAGAACATGCACTGAAGAATGGTGCAGTACCAATATCTATATCCCAAATAAGTTACTTCAATGATGTTAATTAATTTTTATTAATAGAATTAACAATAGGTAGTTCTCATGTAACTATATTTATGATTGAGTTTCTTAATACTAGTTTGCTATTAGTCAAGAGTCACAGAAAGGACAAAATGAATTAAGATTAGAATGTTTTACATGTAACTCAAGTGTCTCATATAAATTTCTTCCACGTTTCATACTATGGTTTGGCCAAATGTACCGACTTTTCATACTTAGTACATTTAACTGCCTCTAGATCAGCACTCACTGCTCAATGACACCTTGAAATTTTGAAACCAGATTTTAGACACATGAGAATAATGATTTATTTAACTGCTACATTAGTCCCCAATTTTTCCAGCAAAAATGTTTCATTAACAGAAAATGAAAAAGCCATTTTCAAAGCATACATGGTTCGTCAACAGGTAGCAACCCCCTGCCATGATTAGCAAATTTTTAAAATCTTATACAGTCGTTTCACTTATCAGGAGTTAATCATCCAGCAGACAGAGAGAGAGAGAGAGAGAGAGAGAGAAATTAACACTGGTTGGTACTCGAGTGACTACATCCTATGAGGCAAGTATTCAACAAATAAAACGGAGAAAATAACAGTACAATCAAGAAAAATACCATAGTACAATTACATAGTTCCTGGTATTACAAAAAGTGGAATAACAACTAACTTCTCCTAGAAACAAAAATGTCTCAAAATGGTAAGTGGATGGATTAATTAAAAATGAAAGATCAGAATATCATATAAGATACACAATTTCATTGATTGTAAATAATCATTGTATGTTTTACTATAATATTTATATGAAAATAATTGTTATTTGCTTACAGACTATACATTGTATTTTTGATTAACACTAAAATAAAATTAAAAATTCTACTTAAATTATTAATTTTTGTTTTTTTGTTTTTCTCTCTTTCCTCTCTCTCAAATTAAGCAAACGGTTTTAAAACATGGAATAACCAACTGTCACTGTTTTCTAATCTAACCAAAAATAATTAATACAATTGTAATACCTGACTGTGAGAACACTTTCATAGAGAGAAAAAGGAACTGAAAAACTTCTGATAATAAGGTTTCATCCTCCAGAGAGCCTGGTGCAGTTGCTAAAAACCTTGCAAATGTCTGATCCCAAGGAAGTTTGAGAAGTTCACTGATCTTTGAATCTCTATCCTTTGTAGGCAGTAACAAATACAGATTGAAGTATCTGAAAATATGAATAGATTTTATAAGTAAGGTGTTTCAACTTTAGAATTAATATACACAAGATAATTCAAAAAGAACTTAACAACTTTGGAATGATATAGAAATTCATTGAGATAACTTACAGAATCAGTAGATGTGTTATTTTGTAACAAAACAACCTCAACTTTGATGCACACTATTCCATTTAGAGTCAAAGGTTATGCAAAATCGACTCTATCTGTGTTTCACCCAAAGAGTTAAATAATGTTCAAAATATGAGTTCAGCCTCTTGAGTTTGAAGAACTTAAAGTACTAATAGATGTATTAAATGCAGATACATACACGATCACACTAACGTACAACTGTTTGAAAGATCGTAGTTGCTAAACTCGAACTGGCTGAAATGCAAATTTTTATATCACTTCACAAAAATTGAAGAATTTCTATTTGGTTAAAAAGAAGTTTGACTATCTATTGCAGCCATAATAGCTTTTTAAAAAAATCATTTTGTTCTTCATTGAGGTTGGCCAAACACATAATGTAATATCCGATCATCGTATCTGAAGAAATGAATTACCAGAACACTTGGTTAGGTAACATATCTGAAGTCTGATGTCAATTTTATATATTGTAATAACTCAGGTTCAGTAAAGATGAACAAAGATCATTAACAACATTGGTCAATTAAATACATAAAAAATTAAATAAACCATAATGGTCAAGCAGCAATATTAGCAGGAGTTTTAATTAAATTGAAATTTATCCTAGGCAGGAATAACAATTGGCAATCGCTGTAACAGCAGACCCCATGAGTAATTTAAGTTTTTTTTAATGTTGCTTTCATTAGTGACATGATACTGAAAGTAGTTCCATGTTTTTTTCAGCTGTAAAGAATGAAATGCTATGAAAAGCAACCTTAATAAATATTTTCTGATTACTTTGCGATTAAACTGTGCACATAACCTCTAATTTCTAAAAATATCTCTGGTTGCTGTTGTTGTGGTTGTTTGTGAGCAAATGCTGGCACTTGACGTCACCTTTCTCCAGCCAATAGCTTTCGAGGTGACTGAGTGAGCTTACAAAATTATACAGCAGACTTTTGTAAGAGATTGATGGAGTGTCCATAAACTATGTGGCTCAGTTGATGGGGGAGGAAGGGTAGGGGGTGTGTTGAGTGAAAGCTGCATTGGGCTACCTGGAAAAAAGGGTAATGGGAAATTCAGAGCCGGCTACATAACTTTTCACTCATTGTATTTGTCAAAGTTAAAATAGGAGTACCAACAGCATGTGAATATTTATTTCCATCATTTAATTATCTCCGTATTTTAGATAATCTACATATTGACACTGCCTTGCATGCCTGTGACAAAGTCATAAGGTTTGGATCGCACAGGGCTGGAACATTTGAATTAACTGACATACAACGGTGCATTACGCACCATAAAATATTTGGCACACGGTACCTAGACGCTAATAGATGTCACAAGGGATTTTCCACATTAGTGATATTTACTATTGTTTTGATATTTTGAAAAAAAAAGAAGTTATTTTGATCTAGTTTGGCTGCATGTCATCACACCACTATTTGATAAAACAATTCTAATTTTGTTCTGTCAATTGAATTGCAGTGCATCTTTAATTGTAGTGCTGCCTGAAGTAGTCTAGTCAAGTAGTGTCTTTACCTGGAACGTTGTGGGGTAATTTTGATTCCTTCATTTTATATATTTTTGTGATGCTGAATACGAATCTGAGGTTTGCTAAAAAAAATCACGATGCAACATTGACAAAAATGAAAAGAAGGTAAAAAAAAATCACAATTTTTGGCGGTTTTTGTTTAAAACTCTGAAACCATCAATTTTTAAAAAAATAACCTCTACGTTCAAAATGAAAGAACAGAAAATTTTCTACAAATTTGACTGTTTAGGATTTTTCCCGTACGAACCATTTGAGCTCAAGCGCTAGTTGAAAATTGACATATTTTGACTGTCTCCAGAAAAACCACTTGTTTCGCTCCAAAACTCAAATTTATTATTAAAAAAGGCTGTCAATGTTAGTGAATTCCCCTAGTTCTCTGAACATACCTTATTTAGATCATTTATATAAAAGTACAGGTCAGTTTTAAAAAAAAATCATACATTGTTCAAATTATTTAATGGAATCTGAAATTGTACAAATTCATTTTTTTTTGGTTGGAATTCAAAAAATCTTTAAAAATGGTCACTTTTTTTTATTAAGTATATTACATATTATTGTTGTGTATATTATGAGCTGTTGCCATTTAGAGGGTACTGGCTGTGAGTTTTTTTTAAGACATAGGGCCCTGGCACAAGTTTGGGTTTTTGTTTCATTAGCGTCTCGACTGGTTCATCTGGAAAATGAAAGATGTGGTGAGAAAACATTGTCATCACATCTCAAGGAGAGATAGATGATCACAAAATATATTGTGTGATTAGACATACGTTCTGCATCGTGTAAGTATCTTCCCTCAGTCAGTACTCGGTCTCTTTGTTCGGTCTTCTCTTTGTCAATGTTATCATCCGGGACTCAATGTATTTACAAAGCCCTTCGCAAGATGTGTAGATTTGGGAGCAATGTAGGCTTGCCTTTCTGCATCCACAAGTTCGCTGGCTGCCTTTTTTATATTTGCAAGAAATTTGCTGGAGTATTGAGTCTGGTGCAGGGTCTGAAGTGGTTTGGACTGGTATGAGACAGTGGGTGCCATCAATTTCACTAAACGATATTACAGCAGATTGTTTTCTTTGGGCTCTTCTCAATCGTTCTATACACTTGGTACTTTAACTAGATTCGTCAGGGTATCCCATTGAAAATGACAATGGCATTTGAGTGGTAGTTTCACTTAATGTATATGACATAACTGCTGCAAATTTCTGCATATATCTGGCCATGGTGCCATTTGACATGGTGTTATAAAAAAACCTCCATCGATGAAATATTTTTTATTGTTCATGTCTGCTGTTCAGTTGGCATAAAAGCCCTCTGCAAGCTCGATTTTGTTCCTTTTCTCACTCATCCCCTGCTCATCAGAGAGAGAGAGGGGGGGTTCACAATGCAGAAAAAAAAAATCTCTCCTAGACCTTCATCTGAATATTTCACAATGGTCACTTATAGGGAAATTTGGATTGTTGACTATAGCCCTGTCTTCTATCTGAATAGAGCTGTTCAAGATTGCAAGAGACAGCACTCTTTTGATTCATTTGATTTTACAGCATGAAAATCACCGCCAATATGTATACATTTCATGCCTATCTCCTGTGACAATTGGCAGTTGTTCCTCTCATATTAGTGACATTAGGCCAGTGGTCTCTGGGCAAAAAGAGTATGCTTATGGAACCATTCAGCAACTTATCTGCAGCAGTGATTCTCGCTTTTTCCTAGTGTCTCTGCTGTCAACGTGTTGTTATGACGTTGCTATTTCCACTCCCATAAAGCTCAATCCTATGACACAAATTATGCAGTGATGTCTTCCCTTGCAACCATCTTGTCGCAGTTAATCCACAGCCATGAGTGAGACTATCACTTCATTAGAATTTGTTCAATAGCCATATCTCTCCAGGTGACATACCACAGTTTCTCAATCCTACAAATGGAACAACATCTCCCGGTGCTGCAATGGTCAAATTCTGTAGATGGTATTGCAGTTTTCAAGGTATGCATATCCTGGACGTAAAGATGGCTGCATTTGTCATACTGATTATGGCTACTGGCGTGAAAGAAAGGGAGCATTTCATACACAGTTTGGAGACCAGCAACGGCCACGCAACCAGAGTCGTCGATTGAATAATCCAGAGAACCAGGTGCGGCATTTGGTGGGTCAACACATGGCGACCTCAGGCGACGCAGTTCAATGCAGCCACACAGCAGATTCCGGCTGCGGTCAGCACTTCTATACGACGCAGATAACAGCACGTGCAGCCAGTCTGGTGCGGCCAGCGAAACATCGTGACACTTCTCATCATGACGCAGGTTTTCAACAGAAGTAAATCTTGTCCTTGTTTAGAATTTTGGGGAAGTGTAACTATAAAATTTCAAAAAATTTAGCTGATATTTAAGCGCAAATTTATTGAATTGCTCTTCGAAAAATGCAAACAGTTAAAATTGAGTTCGTTTGTACTGAAATCTAATAAAATTTGTAAAGGTAAGAGTGCTGAAATGAAATTAGTTCAGTTCCATGTGGAAGGAAAACACAAGTGTAGAGGTAGGTCCGATAAGTACTTAGCCTCTCTTCCCGATGGGGCCACTGTCGCCAGAGAAGTACATTATCTTTGACGACTATTGTTAACAATTCAGCCAAATCGGACTCATAATTGTGTTTTGATCGCGTGTGAAAGTGGTGTGTCTAAGGATTTTAGAAAAATGGAAAAAGAGCAATATCGGTCGGTGATTCAATTCTTGTTTTTGGAAGGAAAATCGCGCAGCAAAATCAAAGAGTGCTTGGATGCTGTGTATGGTGACTCTTCTCCTTCGATGGTGACTGTCAAAAATTGGTTTAATGAGTTTCAATGTGGTCGCATATCGGTTTTTGATGAGTCACGCCCAGGTGTCCCGAAAACGGTTACCATGGAGGATGACGAGAAAAAAATTCAGGATCTCCTATTGGCAGACCGCTGATTGAAGGTGTGCAAGATTGCTGGGACAGTATGCATTTTGAAAGACCATGTGGGTCGTATCTTGCATGAAATTTTGGGCATGAGAAAGCTGTTGGCGCGATGGGTGCTGCGTTTGCTCACTCCGGACAACAAGTGCAACCGTGAGACCACTTCACAGCAGTGTTTGATGCTGTTTAAGCACAATCCGAAGGAGTTTCTGCATGGTTACGTGACTGCTGATGAAACATGGGTGAACTGGTACACACCAGAAACCAAGGAACAGTCAAAACAGTGTTCCGAAAAAGGTGAAGACTGTTCCATCGGCTGGAAAGGTGATGGCCACCGTTTTCTAGGATTCACAATGTGTGAAGGGCAAAACGATCACAGGGCTTTCCTATGACAAATTATTGGGCTGATTCGATGCTGAATTGCAGAAAAACAGCCCCATTTTGCGAAGAAAAAAGAGCTCTTCCACCATGACAACGCACCGGCTCACACCTCCGCCGTTGCCACGGCCAAATTGGTTGAATTGGGCTACTGCTGCCCCATCCACCATATTCTCCATATTTGGCCCCATGCAACTTCTTTTCGTTTCCAAACTTGAAGAAGACACTCGCCGGGCAGATATTTGAGTCGAATGAGGAGGTTATCGCCACCACGGAGGCCTACTTTGCAGATCTCCAGAAAACGTATTTTTCAGACGGGTTAAAGAAGTTGGAGCATCGCTGGGTCAAGTGTATCGAGCTGAAAGGAGAAATGTTGAGAAATGAATCGTCACTTTTCCAAAATTTTCGTTTTTTCTTTTGTAGGCTAAGTACTTATCCGACCGCCCTCGTACATTAAACATTGAAGTAATTGGAAGCCGTGAGTAAAGTAATTGAACCATTATTTCAATGCAGTTAATAAACGCAAATTCATTTGTTGAAGTTTGATCTGAAAAGTTGGGAATCTGCAAACTTTGGGAGGATCAAAATAATTGTTTGTAAAAATGGTGTCATTTGTGGACTTCAAATGTGATAATTTAATGCCAGAACATAACAAGCATAAAAAATGAAATTGAAGGTAAGAAGAAATTTGTTCGATTGTATAAATGTATGTAAGTTTAGTTAATTAATGCAAGTTTAAATAAGTATGGAGTGATGGCCTTGCGATCAATCACTATAATCTTCGACTATTGACTGATCTTAGTCATTTCTGTGTTCCTGGTTTTATTAAGCTAATTCAGAATAAGACTAAATTCCGCATATTATTATATATGAACTTTTAAATTACAGATGTTAGTTAATTGTGCATTTGTTTAAACAATGCCATTCATTCAAAAACCCAGTAATAATTTGGTTAAGTTATTGTTCCAAATTGAGTTTATAATTATTTTCATCAGCTGTCCATGGAATATCAGTGTTCGTAATTTGTTTCGTGGTATGGCTAGATTTAAATTGTTAAATGCAAAGCAGTAGGAAGCATCATTGCCGAAGTAAAAACCGTCAACATGGGTTGTCGTACGGCGAAACTTTCGGTAGAATTGTGTATGTAGTTATTATGAAATAACGAGTTATCGCAGTATATTCAGGCTATTGATTTATGATGGAATAGTGAGATTTAAGTGATTTGATGATTAATCGAGTTTATGAAGATATATGTTGCAACGTGCATGAAGAAATAAAGTAGCTACGATGATGATATGATGATTAATGAAGAGTATAAATAGTGAGTAGTGAGAGATAAGAATATAACAAATAAAGACATGAGCCTCATCAATCAGTTGATGTCGGTCAATATGGTCTATTTGCGAGTTACGGAGAAATTGAGTTTAAAGCTGAGGGTATAAGGGGAACAGAAATTGGGATATGAGGATATTTGAAAATATAAAGAGCAAAAGGGAGAGGATTTGTTATAAATAAGATGAAGGAGAGTGTCGAACACTGTTATTGGCATGGCAATAGGCGAAACGGTATGTTATTGCTTGTTATTAACTATATGGGAGACGAATTACTAAGAATTGTTTTAATCAGTGCAAAATTTACGCACGAAGTATGGGGCCTTCAAGTATTTTAAGTATATTTTGCAGTTTATAGTGCATTAAAATATAGGTATGGAGTAGGATTATGTAAAGCAGTTAACCAAAATAATTTTTCTGACTATACACTGTGGTGCCAAAATCTTTCAATAAGTTTTGTGATCAGTCAAAAGAGTATTCTATTATTCCGGTCAATAAAGTTATAGCAAATAGGCGTTACAGTAATATTGAGAAGGGAATCAACATTCAGGATTGGGAGATGATATGAATATTGTGGAGTATTATGAATATTTTACAGCTCTGTGTTAGAGAAATATAGCTTCAGTGGCATGTCTCTCATGTGTCCACAGTAAAAATATGTACTCACTTAAGGTAGGAGTCAAAACTCTGTGACACATGTCAGGAATATTGGAAGTACCAACTTTATTCGAAATTGGGCGATGTAAAAATATTCCAACAGCGTTGGAAAATAAGCGAACTGCGACTTTTCAGGGCAACATTTCGGTGTAAACACCATCATCCAGTTATAAAGGCAAGCCACGAATTCAGTCAGGAGAAAAGAAGTCATGAAGCTTTTCTTACAGTGCTATACTGATTCAGAAGCCTACTGCCCAATCCACACATTTCTGGGGAAAAACTTACATCCAACCCAGTACGGACATATCCAAAATAAACACAATCCCTTCGCCTAACCTAAACGTTTAATTCAGAAGCCTACCGTTAGTTCAACATATTGATGGAAGATGAAACTTAAATCAAACCCAGTATCAACATATCCAGTATAAGCATAATCATTTAATTCAGAAGCCTACCATTGAATCCATACATTTCTGAGAAAAAACTTACTTCGAACTCAGTATCAACGTACACAGAATAAACATAATCCCTTCGTCAAACCTAAACGTTTAGAACAAGATCCTACCATCCAATCCACACATTTATGGAGACAAACTTACATCCATCGCAGTACCAACCAATCCAGTATAAATCTAATGATTGTGTCAAAACCACATTCACGTTATAGTTTATTACAATATTTACTTTCAAAGCAGTTTGGTGAATTAAATCGTATGCCATATGTAATCTTGAGTACGAATAGCCTAAAAATGTTCAACTTGTACTCATTATATGGGTTAGTTAAGCTCTTTTCCTATCGTTTTAGTACACTATTGATTTCTGAATTAGAGGGGAAGTTGTTAGAATAATAAGGGAGATAATAAAATAACAAAACGAAAAAAGAAATAGGAAACTTAGGGAAAAATACTGTTAATGTTACTAGACAATTAAAAAATAAATCTGCTATCATATGTGATTTTATTTCTATAGACAATTTCATTGTTATTGTAAATCAAACAATCTAATTATTTGAGCTATACCATTTCATTTCAGTAACTTGCCAATTGAAGAGCTAGTAATTTACATAAACTTGGAAGTATTTTTAAAATTGAAACAAAGTATTCTTATTTAATTCAAATTAATTTAAGAGAAATGTTATTGCAATTTGCCATCCAATGGCACTAAACTTAGTTTGGTTGCAAAATAGTGGTATATCCCATTCAATTTGTGCTGATATTTATTCATATTCATTTTTGTCTTGAAAGTAACAATGGACAGCATTCCACGCTTACAAGATATCAGTCCAAAAACGTATAAAAAATACAAGAACTTTTTACTGCTTCCAAATTACGATTTTGCAGCTTGGTAGCGATCAAGCACGGTGCCGGCAACCTCTACACATGC